>JAFIDM010003308.1:0-14625 GCA_023159025.1 Thereuonema tuberculata | reverse complement strand
GTATTAAGAAACTACCAACTTTCTTCCTTTACGTAATCTATATATTGTATTGAAATTATATAACCTAAAGATGCTAACTTCTTCAGAGTTTACATTAACTTCTGGTAAGATAATTACATCAATTAGATCAAAAAAAGTAATTTATGTTATAAGTACATAATGTAATTACGTCAAGAAATGGAAAGGAATCCGTAATGATATAGAATGCGATGACATCACGTCATTTGTTTGGACCATATTTTTTTGATGGTGATGTTAGTGGTGAAACTAATTTACACATGTTAAAAACATGATTAATCCCACAGCTTGAAGACGTAGGTATCATGGAACGCTTATGGCTTAAGCAGGACGGGGCATCTGGTCAATTCGTTGTTACTGTGTGTAAGTTTTTTCATGAACATTTTCCAGGACGCTGGATTGGGCGCGTTAATCCAGCATCGCCAGCTTCATTGAAATGGCCACCGCGAAGTCCTGATCTTACGCCGCCTGACAACTCATTGTAATCATCAAGGCCTCCAGTTGAAGACGAATTTCGAACTATCACACGGAAACAGCTCCAAAAAAAGTCAAATAGGATGGGGCAGCGTATGAACTTAAGTGTAATGCACGATGACGAACACCGACTCATTGGACACTTAATGTGTTAATATTTTCTTAAATATGTCTAGCTATTAAGGGTACCGGAACTTCCAGGACACACTTTAAAAAAGGGAAACAATTCAAATTAATTTCACTACATATTAAATTAATTTGTTCTCTGCAGTCATGTAAACTATTAAAAATATTTATTAAAGGATAAATATTAGAAATAAGAAGAGTGCTGAGATACTGAGAGTGCCGTTTCGTGCATGTTGAGTTCTCCTCAGCCCGAGTTACTCACAAGCAAAAGGCGCACGAGTGGAAGAATAAGTTAATCAAGATCGAAATAGTGACCCCTCACCATCTAAAAAAAAAATAAAAACCAACAACATTAAAAATAAAGAAAAAGAAAAGTCATATGCTTGGCTCTGCCAGTTTCAATGAATTTCTAATGCGTATTTAAATGACTAAAAAGCGCATGAAAATGCATAAACACATTTTTTTTCTTAATTTTTAATGTGCATTACTGTTTCCTTGTTTATTGTGTTGGAAATAATACCTGTGTGGCTCTGTGCATCAGCAAGTAAGAGTGGGATTATTTAAGTTAACGTTAACTCCCATTGTTAAGTTTTTGTTTTCTTCTGTTGAATTTTTGTTGCCAATCTAGTATTTTGCCGAAAATAGCTCTGTAAATTTAAATTTTAAAGAAAAGTTTTAAATCTAAAAACCTAACATGTTGTTGATTGACCTGCTTGTTCATTCTGATTACTCTCAACTAATGATCGCCAACTACGATAATTTTACATGTACTTCTCATATTTAAGGAAACAAGACGAATCTCTTGCATCTGCTTAAAACACAATTTACTAACTCAAATGTTAAAAATACTCATTAAAATATTAAAACAGAATCGACCTCCGATCCGAGTTAATCCTTCTTCTTTCTGAAGAATTACGAAATGAAGGGGGAGATTTTATATAAACAGCAAAGAATTTTAAATTAAATTAATCTTAATATTCTCCAATGGGTGACGCATACTGTCTTCATTTCCTGACATCATATTTACTGCAGAACAGTCTAGGCCAGCGACACCTGGTGGGATGCACTAAGAACTATCAGCCACGCCCAACTCCCTCTGTTGCCAAACAGATGAAATTCGTTCATGACTATGCACCGAATCTCGTAATTGCATGTAAACGTTGACATCAGGCCTCAAATATCTGCAAAATAAAAAATAAAACAAAATTATATTTATATGTAAGAAAATGCCAGTGATTTTTTGTGTTTGTTTGGGCGAACGTTTACACTGTGTAACTATTTTTTAAAAGAGTAAAATTTGTTATATATATATAAATTACACCAACAATAACTTGCTATGGGAACGTTGAACTTTGCAATTCTTTTAAAAAGTTATTGTTAATTTACTTTATTTTTTTGGTGTAAAATCCCGTATTCTCGCATCATGGGCACAGATAGTTGCTCATTATAAGCTTCGGGCAATGTTAGAATGTAAAAGGATTCCAGGCACTTCGTTTGTAATGTTTGCTGACATACTGCCAGAATATTCAGATTTTTAACATCGATGACATGCTCTGATTTCATTCCATGCACATACATGAGGTAGTCTGTGTTTCTGTTCGTTATAGCTGTTGCGTGTTCCTTGGCACGGTCCTCCGCCCTTCGCTGTATCTCCCCAACAAAAAAACAAGGGTGATCTCTACATTTAATCGAAAGTATTCGAAAGTATTTTTTGCTGTTTGTATAAAATCTCGTCCTTCATTTTGTAATTCTTCAGCATGAATGACATTCGGATCGGAAATCGATTCTGTTTTAATATTTTAATGTATATTTTTACCATTTGAGTTAGTAAATTGGGATTTAAGCAGATGCATGCGCTTCGCCTTGTTTCTTTAATGATCGTCAAATTAGCGTGTCTTGAGATGTCAGTTTGATCATTGGTCTCAAATTTTATTAAGAACAAAATGTGGAATACAAAACCTTACGCATCACTTTGGTTACCACACGAAAGGAAAAAGAAATAACAAACCCTTTCAAGGGTAAAACTAAACAATCAATATCTTTTGAGCTGTTTCTCAGAATTTATCTCCTCAGTAAATTAAAGAACTTAGAATCTAGAATAAAGATAAAAATAAAGTTTATTAGAATTTAAGAAAAACTACGAAATATTTGCGTCTCCGTGAAGAAATTTCAGCTCTATTGATAGTCAAGATCCAATGTTTATATTTCACTAGGTAATATTGCAAAGTTGAGTTTCTGTTTTTTTATTATTTATTTTTCGTAATTTTTGATTATATCATGTAAAAAATTATATGATTTGTCTCTTGATGAAGATCACTTCAGCTTCATTTCTGTTGAGATAGTATATTTGTTTTCATGCCAAAACAAATGTGACCTTCAACATCTTTATTTATCAATAAAGAAATTCATTTAAATTCAAAATCTAATTCGAATGTTAGTAAATCATTCCAAATATTAAGTGCATATTTCTTCTTTGGAACCTCATAACCTATAAGCACATTTTTGATCCGAAAAGCGCCATTTAAATATAATTTAAACCTATTGTCATTTTCTGTCCAAGAGTTTAACATTCCTCATGTCACATGTATGCACGGTTGTCCAATAACGAAACCTGATTTCATGCCTTCGTGATATTCAAACGCTGTTTTGTGCTATTATGAGGTTTTTAAATAATTTTTGATAATTGAATATCATTTTTTTTGGGCAACTTAATCTTAATTGATAGACAATGCCAATTTCGTTTGGTTTGGGGATGTGGTCATTATTGGGTTGTTATATTTGTTGTTTGGTGTTTCTAATACGAAAACTTACTTTAAATATTATTTTTAGCCACTTCATTCTGATTTTGTTATAGGGGTGTGTCCATAATACAGCAAAATAATCTTTTTCATTTAATTACTATAGGTGCTGTTCTTCTGTTTCTTAGAATCTAATTCCACTTTCACATTTTGCTATTTATATTTCATTTCATTTCACAAAAAAATTGTTATCAAAGTTTAACATCTAACCAAATCATTGGTGATAAATGATACAATATATCTGTTGCTATATAATGATGAAGGATATCTTCTTCCTTGATTGGAAGAGGAATTTTTAATTTGGACCATTGATAGACATTGTAACAAATATTACAGAAATCCGTTTAGCAACATTTCCACGAGAAATTATTAGGTCGGTTTTGAAGTGTGAGTGAAACGGAGATGAAAATAGTTACGATGAGCAGCATTGATTGTGGTAACAAGTGTCCTTTTTGCACCATGATAATGTAAAGACGTAAATAATTGTTTGACATGAAAGATTGAAAGTTTGAATATTCTTAATTGCACTATATACTCTTACGGATGAATTCTTTTCTGTTCAATTAAAAACTTTTGTAAAACAGATTTAATTATTCCCCCATGATGATGGCTGAAATCAGAAGAAGAGAGAATGGTCAAAAAAAGTCTTTCAATATCAGCTGTTATTTTCGAATAAATAGCCGTGCCGGCGTGGCCGTGGAGTCTAGACTGCGCTCTGCCGTTGCGGCAAGTGTGCCGTTCCTTGTTCGAATTCCGCTCGTGGCATGAATGTTTCTTTCTTCGTCTGTGTCTCCTTCTGTCCGTTCCAGCGGTTATCAATTTATGCTGCCTCCCTTGGCGTACGCTGGGCAACGATTCGTCGGTTAAAGGCATCATATCTCGCCCCTAGATGTAGCTGAAAGAGAGCTGATCCAGCTGTGAGCCCAGGCATCGAAAAAAAAAATTCGAATAAATTAATTAAACTTTGAGTAAAAAATTAAATTAAATTAAATTCAAATTACTTCAGAATATCCTGGAACGTAATAAAAAGGAATTCACTTAGTAAGTACTGAAGCTGAAATTGTATTAATGTAATCTATGTTAAATTATGATTTTTGAGTTGATTTAGAGTCACTAAATAGATGAACTTGTATATTATAGTTGAATCTTGGAGTTTAGAGCTAAATAATATTGATACCGGGGAAAGTGGCAATGGGACCTTTGTCCACTGAACTCCGGTGGCCGGGAGGTTGGCGTTAGATCTAAGTTCGATATATGAAAGTTAATCTTCACCTGCGTGAGTCTTTATTAAGCTAAAGATAATCTCTAAACTTTATTAAACTAAACGCTGAAGTGTCATAGCTAAAAGTCCATAAATGCTGAACTGCATGCACTCGGAATTCCGCAGGGCTTCCACGGCTTGAGGTCACTCCTCCGAAGTTCTCCCGGTACGTACGAACGCCTTTGGCTTCTGCGGTAACCGGCTCGCCGGCAACGGCTTTAGGATGTCTTCTCCGAAGTCGTCCCATATCTCACGAACGTCTCTGGCTTCTGCGGTACCCTGGTCGTCGGCCATGGCTTTAGGATGTCTTCTCCGAAGTCGTCCCATATCTCACGAACGTCTCTGGCTTCTGCGGTACCCGGGTCGTCGGCCATGGCTTTAGGATGTCTTCTCCGGAGTCGTCCCATATCTCACGAACGCCTTTGGCTTCTGCGGTACCCGGCTTGTCGCCAACGACAAGCTATGTCTTCTCCGAAGTCGTCCCGTACACAGACTGCTACCTCCCGGACTGGGATCTTCGTACCGGCCACCAAACTAACTTGACCTTCACTTCGCTGAGCTCCTGCCCTGAAATGATCTGCTGCTTCCTTCTCGGGCTCCTACCTAGAAACGATCTGTTTCTACTTTCTCCGGTTGGAGAACTTACTTGCGTCTGCTCGCCGCCAAATGATCCGCTTAACCAAGGCTCAGCATCCCATTATAAGGCCGAAGGCTGCGTCGATTTCATCCCTGGAACGATCGACCTTTCAAAGGGATGCTTGGTTGGACGAATCGACTCGCTAGACGGGAGGGAGGACAAATCGACCGGTAACAATATTTCTTAGTATTAGAAATCGAGGTCCTTCTGAAAAATGTGGAGTAAATTAAAAACTTTCTTTTTATAATATGAATTGGTTCATGAGTTGAATTACATTAAATGAAACTACACAAATACTGTCCGTTCCAACTACAGTCGGACCTCTATTTAACGAACCTCTATTTGCGAATTTCTCTATTTTGCGAACTTTTCTTTTGAACCAAGAACATTTTGCTAATTTCTTCGTAAAATAACCTCCAAATAATGAAGTGCATTTTCTATTTAACGAACTTTTTCGTGGTATCTATTTTTTTTTTCTCCTTGAAATGTTTTTAATATCAACATTCCCTTAGAGGAAATGAAAAAAATTTGGGTACAGCTGAGGGAAAAAGCTAACAGCTAACGATGATGTGCTGATTGATGATTATCTTTCACTTGATTTTGAAGTTGAGACCTCGGAAACACTAACTGAATCGGATATTTTGGACAGTGTGAAAATAAAAACTATACAGCTATGAATTGCGATGAAGATGAAGATGATGAAAATGGCAATGATCAGGATGCAGAAATAAAAAAAAATAAAAAAAAAAAACCTTCGTATGATGAAATGCTGAAATCATTTGAAAAACGCAAAAAAATAATAAAAAAAAAAACTCAAGACAAAATTAACTGACTTTATTAGTAAAATTTAAATACGCATGTGGTAATGTATGCTTTAGGTAATTAAAATTATTACTTTTTTAATATTATTACTTTTTTAATATTATTTATTGTGTATATATTTTAAATCTGTTTTATATAGTTTAAAGTAATTTTAAAAGGTGAATCTCTATTTAACGAATTTTCCATATAACGAACTTTTTTTCGGGATTTAGCGACTTCGTTAAATAGAGGTCCGACTGTACTTTAATTGAAATTTTATTATGGTCATTTGTAAGAACTTCAATTTTTGATGGATGACTGCATTGGATGACTTTATTTTCAAAACTAAATATATTTACAATTACGTTTTACAATTGTTTAACGTGTGTAATTTTTCATTAAGAGTAATTAAATTTAGGCCATACACACAATTAAATACTAAAATTGGAAATATAAAAATATAATCACAACATCTGACTTGCAGGCTTCATTAAGTATTTTATTATGTGTTTGTTGTAATTTTTATAATTCCAAAGGAAAAATATTAATCCTAATCGTCCATACTTGCTGTTCATGAAGTTCATGAATTAATCGATGAAGTAGATGAAACACTGAAACAATGTGATGTTGAGTAAGTATCTTTTGCTTTGATTAAGTTTTTAGGTTGTCTAGTGTAGGAAAGAATGTAACTTTTGGAAAGTCGTTGATTAGGAAGTTATTTTAAGTATTTTTGTAAAAGGAAATACGTTGCATTTTTAAGGATTTCCTTTTAAATGTATAGGGTTTTGATTAACACCCACTAACTTCCCAAAGCTCTTGGTTGTGCAGGCATTTCTATGTGATTTTGAACAAAATAAATACTGTGTGTGTGGTCGGTTCGCACCGAAGTGCGAGCTTCGTTGCCGAAGCATCCGTGCTCCAGGGAGCGCTAGTGTTCCCAAGATGGCGAACCCCTAGCAGACTCCCTAGAATTACAAGGGAAAGATACTGGGGTGGTTTCCCGTGGCCTTCCCCAGGACGCCATTAAGGAATGACGTCAGACCGAAGAGAAAGTGAAGAAGAGGCTACAACACAGGAAAGGAAATTTTTGAAACATCCATGCTCGCTACCGGGATTTGAACCCGGGCGCTGGCACATTGATCTCACGACAGACCGACGCCTGAGACCGCTCGACCACACCAGCGCGGCAAAATAAATACTAGTTTGATTTAATGTTTAGGCTGTATTGTGTAGACAAGAATGTAACTTATGGAAAATCTTAACGTTAAAGAAAGTAACGTTAGGAAAGTCGGTGATTAGGAAGTAATTTAAAATGTTTTTGTTGAAATCGAAAGAAAATCAGTAGGCTGCAGTCAGTTTTATTGAGAATTTCGAATATTTCTAAGTTGTCCAGGAGGAATTCAAAGGAAACACTTAAATTGTAATAAAAAGAAACTATTATTATTATTACATGGGGTGAATGTGGGCAGAAAACCCAAGCATTGATATCTATTGTGCCAACCTACGGAAGCAGGACAAACGGAGAGAAAGACTGATTAAGTTTGGTGGGGAATTCGCCGGGGAAATGGGAGAACCCCGAGAAAACCTGCGCAACGCGGATCGTCCACCATCACGAAACCCATTTGAGAAGCGAACCAGGTACTCGGAAGTGAGACGTCAGTGTCTTAGCGTTAACGCCAACAGCGCGGCCCAATAAAAAGGAACTAAGTATCATTTTTATGTATTTCTATTTGAAAGCATAGTTTTTTTTTTATTAATTCCCACTTACTTCTCAAAGCTGTTGGTTGTGCAGGATTTCGATATATTTCCCAATATAAAACTTATTTCTAGGTGATTTTTAATAAATACGTGTTTGTTTGATTTAGTTTTTAGGGTGTAAAGTATAGGAAAGAATATAACTTATGGAAAGTCTATGATTTTGAGGTAATTTTAAGTCATTTTGTGGAAATTGAAATAAAATCAGCAATCAATTGTTGTTGAAATTGTTGAAATCAATTTTAAATAGAATTTGATATATTCCAGAATTGGCCATGAGGAATTCAGAGGAAACACTTAATTGTAAGAAAAAGGAACTATGTTTTATTTTTAAGTATTTTTTGTTAGAAGCATAGGTTTTTGACTGATTTCCACTTACCTCCCAAAGCTGTTGGTTGTGCATGAATTCGATACATTTTCAAAATTGAAACTTATTTCTTTATAAATTTGTGATTTTGAATAAGTATCTGTTTCTTTCACTTAGTTTTTAAGGTGTCTCGTATAGGAACGAATGTAACTTTTGGAAAGTCTGTGGTTAGGAGGTAATTTTAAGTGATTTTGTGTAATTCGAGAGAAAAATCAGCAATTGCAATCAATTTTACAAAGAATTTGATATTTTCCACAGTTGTCCAGGAGGAATTCAGAGGAAACACTTGAGTATCATTTTCAAGTATTCTTTTTAAAAGCATAGGTTTTTGACTGATTACCACTACCGCTCCCAAAGCTGTTGGTTGTGCAGGAATTCGATATATTTCTTAAATTAGAATTTATTTCTATTTTATTTTGAAGAAATATCCGTTTGATTTAGTTTTAGGGTGTCTACTGCAGGAAAGAATCTAACTTTACGAAAGTAGTTGATTAGGAGGTAATTTTAAGCGTCTTTGTGGAAATGAAAAGAAAATCAGCAGTTGTGATCATTTTTAACGAGAATTTGGAATATTCCACAATTTTACAAGAGGATTTCAGAGGAAACATTTTATTGTAATTAAACCGAACTACGGTTTCCCAATATGAAAGATATTTCTACGTGATTTTGAATAAATATGTTTTGATGTCATTAAATGTTTACACTGACTAGTGTAGGAAAATCGGTGATTAGGAAGTAATCACTGTTTTTGTTGAAATCGAAAGAAAATCAACAGTTGCAATCAGTTTTAATGAGAATTTGGTATCATTCATTGAATCATTATTGACATTTCCATTAGTAATGCGTTAGATTATAACCTTAAGTAAATAATTTTGATATGATTGTTAATTTTGTAAAATCAGCTGTATAATTATTGTTAAAAATGTCAGCACGTTGTTATTAATAATGTACTATTTTAACGATTTGTGTTTCATATATTGCTACCGAACTTGTTTCACACGTTCGGTTGCACTGGGGGATATAGTGCGACAAGAGCAGGTTTAAAATAAAATCAGAGAATTTATTCAATAAGAGCAAATACGACAGTTACAGGTCTCAAAAATATCGATTTGGTGGCTTCGCTCTTGTTCTGGCTAACCAACGTAATCTTCCTCGAATACTCCCGGAGCTCGGATCGAATCGTGCGGCCCAGAGTTGTCTTCCTCCTAACCTTCTTATGTCGGGACGGTCCTTATTATCCTCTCCCGTTGATTGGATCGAGTGGTGCGGCGTAAGTCTGTCTTCTTCTTACTCTTCGTGAACGGGACGGTCCTAGGTATCTTCTCTCGGTAACGGGATTGAGTTGTGCGGCGTAAATCTGACTTCCTCGTACGCTTCTAACCTTTCCGCTTCTTCGGAAAATATTGCGATTAGCTTGGCTGGCTCGCTGGCGCTCTCTCTCTCGCTGCCTCCCTTTCACTCCGACACAGTCCACTACCGAAAGGGAGATTGGGTTGGTCTTAACTACTCTACTCAGAAGGTGGATTGGCGTAAGACGAATCCACAATTTTGTTTTGAAGGGGGTGGACAATTCCACTAGTAACAATATGCCTTGTTTTTCCTTTTAATTTTATCTACTTTATTGTATCATCTGAAGAGGAGAAACGTATATCTCGAAACATGTAATGAAGAATTTTATTATTTCTTCCATATTATTGTGTGTATGGTCCTTCATTAATATTTTATCACACAAAATGAACGTTGGTTAGAAGTTTATAAGTTAATGGTATTATTTATGATGATTTTAGCAGAAAGAAGATTTTAAATTTATGACAATCAGGATTTCTTCGCAAGTTTTTGGATATTTAGTTCGAAAAGGTACTTTAGTTTGTTTTATCAAAAGGATACTTCAAAAATAAGGAAATTTGGACATGAATTTGAACATTTATTTCGAAAAGGGCCGTATATTCTCGAAAATTTGAACATTAATTTCGAAAGGATACGCAAACACAAGAAATTTATTTATTTATTCTAAAGATTTAGATATAAAGGACAATTTAAGGATTTTATTCCTTCAAAGAAAAGAAAATTTATTTTCAAAAAGGCAAATTGGACATTTTATTTTATTTTTCTAATAATGCTTCATGTGGAGCATGTCACGTTTTGAATTGTTAAAAATTCATGATTATTTATTTTTATTTTTTGTAAAAAGAAGGCAGATTAAACCTTCTATATATATTGTTATTTTTTTTTTTTTTAGTTGTGGAGCTTGAAAAAGAAAAGCCGATTAGGCATTACGAAATGTCGTGTAATATATAGATATTAGATATAATAAAAAAAGTTTTATAAGTTAATGGTATTATCTATGATGATCTATTGTTTATGAAAAAGGAACAAAGTTTCAAATTATTATTATTATCGAAAAAGTTTCAAACCATGGGATTCCCCAGCTAAGACAATATGGCGGGTCAAGGACCAAAGCACATATTGCCAAGTGAATAAAAAAAAAAAAAAAAGTTTGGAAGAATAGTTAGGGATGTGTGCTTGTGTTCATAAATTTCCGAACTATGCGTGTTGTGTTGAGTACCACAGCCTTCTGGAGTTGTGCATAAGTGTTTTTATGAAGTCCTAGTGTGCTGAGGCTGTGATGCAATGTGTGAGGCACCAGACCAGTAGCGGACAGGGTGATGGGTACAACACGTACTCGGTCCTGCCTCCACTGCGTCTGGAGCTCGTGTGCTAGGTCTGTGTATTTACTTATCTTGTCAGCGTGAGTTTTCTGCATGTTCTTGCTGATGGGAACTGCAATATCAATGAGATAGGTCTCTTTGTTGACCTTATCAACAAGTGTAGTGTCAGGTCTGTTGTGATGTATAGTTTTGTCTGTGTGAATGGGACGGTCCCAGTACAGCTTATGAGAGGGTGACTCTAGTACGCTTTGTGGTGTGTACTTGTAGTATGGGACCGTGTTCTTAATAAGTGAGTGTAATAAGTGAGTTATTATTATTATTATTATTATTATTATTATTATTATTATTATTCTATTTTAAATAGAAATTACTCTATTATCCTTATATATTATTTCTCAAAGGCGTTTTTGTGTTGGAACGCCATAACTAACTTAATACTTCATCAAAATCAATGATTGAGGCATCATTTTGAAGATTACGTTCCCCGCTAATGGCGAAAAATAAACAAATTGTTTAAAATTAATGTTTTCGTTAAAAAACTTTTTTAAAAACCCTTTTATAAAAATGTAGAAGGCGCCATCTATTGATAATCTGTTCATTTATTTATTTCCACATTATCATTCGGTGAGGATCAATATACCGTACGAATTATTCGCACGGGTGAACCTTTTATAAAAATGGAGAAGGCGCCATCTATTGACAATGTGTTTAACTAACATGCACAACAGCAGTTGGATTTGTTTATTATTTCTCAAAGGTGATTTTTTTTGTTGCGAATTATTCGCACGGGTCAACTGGTTATTTAATTTTAAATAGAAATAGTCTATTATTATTATTATTACGACCAAGATGTTTCCGAAGAAGAGGATGAAGATCCATTTTGTATTTATTGTATGGAGCCATATAGCCATTCACGAGCCCGTGAATGGTGGCTTCGTTGCCAGATCTGCAGAAAATGGTGCCATGCACAATGTATCGGCCTTCCAAAGTCTGCCAAAGTTGCCATCTGTGATGTTTGCAAGTAGTGTATCGGGTATCCATCTCATCAACCGGGTGTGGGTGAGATGGCATATTTGAGGGGTCTGGTATTTCTAAAATATTTAATATTTCAATTCATTATTTTCTCTCTTGGTATATTGATATTGATTGCTGAATAAACATTGTAAATATTACTAGTGTTCTTGTCTTTTATTTTACAGTACTTTATTTTATAAAAATTTATTTTGAAAATGTATGCCATCTCAGACACTCCTCCCCTACCATTTTAAAGACAAAGATTAATTTTTTGACCACTGATCCAAAGTCCGTTTCCAATTATATTTGTATTCATGATAACACGCACTTTGAAAATGTGTGAGGAAAAGCATGGGAGTGGGGGGTGCGACCTCAAAGTGTTCAATAAATCCGTAAGAAAAAAAATGAAAAATTATGCATTTATTGCTCCCCACACACCATGAAGCATGAGGGGAAGTCATGACAGCTGGAAAAAAATATCAATACCACAATGGCGATACACAAAAAACTAATACTCCATACAAGATCCCTTAGACTATATGGTTGACCTAGCCAAAACCTACTAAGAAAAAAAAGTACCATTCGTTTTGCTAGTTGTTTGTGAATATTGTAACGGACTTAACTGAACAAGAAATAATATCTAGTTAAAATATTTTATACTTGGCTAAATAGTCATTAAATAAATTTTAGTTTTTTTAATGAATATATATTCTTAAAGAATAAATCAAACAGTGGGATTTTTTTTTCATAATAGTGATAAATAGGAGGCTTTTTATTACTAGCTTAAGGATTAGTTGTTTCGCTTACTGAGTGAAGTTTTTATTTTCTGAATTTTTTGAAGATCCAAAAAATTACTGTCTTTTCTGCATGAAGGATTTCTTTTCTCTAATGCACAGTCCCATGTAAAAATGTCTGGAATGACTTATGTAAACATTACAACAACAAAATACACTACGAGATTGATATTTGCTCTTTAAGAAAATTTTTTTCAAAAATTTATTATTTATAATTGAATGATTTCATATTACTATCACTAAGATAAAAAAGATATCAATTTTACAAGTTTTACTTTTTATAAAGTTAAATTTAAAATAGGCAACTGAAATCAGATACAAGTGATTAATAAAATCAATAAATGACAAGAATATTAAAAAAAATACATAAAAAGAACAGTAATTTCTAAAAAAACAACATTATCATATTAATGCTTCAAATCACTCAGCTAAAGACTATAATAAAGTGCAACTGTACATACAAGATTAAAAAAAAATACTTATTTTTATTTTTGAGCAAAAAAATTGGTTATGAATTTTAAGTTTATGAAGAAATGACACATGTAATTACTATTTCAAACAGATTGTCTGCCCTTTCATCAGATACTTCAAACTGCAAGCATTGTTGCAATTCATTTCCGAACACTATTTCAAATTTCTCTTCAAAATATCCAATAAAAATTCAGGTCATAATCAAGACACTGAATTTTTGTGGATAACAAAAAAAAAAATTGTAACTTTAATTAGTATTAGAACAGATGAAAGGAAGATTGCTAATGGAAGACAAAACAGTTGGTGGAAAATTATTGCATTATTACAATCCTAATAAAACTCAAGTAATACATATATAATAGAATTGGCTACTATTGGTATGGCAAAGTTGATACTTGGATAGTAATGGCAGAGTATTTCAATATACTAAGGGAAACAAAAATAACATTTTTTTTAGAAAAAAAGAACCATCAACAACACAAGAAAAAAATAAACAGATTCCAGAATAATGCAATGTTTAAAATGTAACATTCCATAATAATAATAATAATAATAATAATACCCTCAAATATCTTGGCAAGTAATATAGCAATATATTCAGAACCATTTTGAATTTGATTAAAATTTATTAGCAATCTTTACACTCAGTTCTTCTTTAGTTCTATCAAATGGTGATTATTTTACATTAAAAGATCCAAAAATTAATTCCATTTTGTTCTGGCATTTTTTTTTCCTGTGATTTCATCAAGCATCTTATTTTAAGGACTGTCTACATGAGCACTGAAAATGCTGCATCACTAATGTTCGTATAGAACCAAGCAAAATCTCACATATTTCTTTGGAAAGTTAAAGATGCGGTTTACACGAGCATTTTCAACGCGAGTAGGTCGGCGTTGGCAACGCTGGTCTGGTCTACATGGGGCATTAGTAATGTTCAGTCCTCTAGAGTGCAGTTTCCTTTATTTTACTTTTACAAGAATGTCTAGGGCTAAACTATGTTCCTTATTTTAATGTGAAATGTCTGTATTCAAGATTATATCTACATTAATAAAAGCGTTATGCATATTTGAGTTCTTTTAACTCTACAATATAGAATGGAAATATTTGTGATACTAATTTTTTTGTGCAGAGGCAATAAAGCTTACTGTTTTCAAAAGTTATTTCAGATTTCATTATTCAACTTATCAATTCAGACATTTTTTTTTTTTTTTGTAACACTGATAAATTGAAGAATTGATGAATATATTTTAACAGGCTTACAACAGCCAAATTAAACAGTCAATCCAAACTGGTAGAGATTTGCACTTACCAGAAATTTATAAACATATAAGCATACATTAATAAATTCTTGTTTGGCTATGCAAAACATCCACATTTTCAAGAGAAACATAATTGTTATTCATGGTAGGATTTATTCAATAAATCAGATAAGATTTCATT
>JAFIDM010003307.1:0-14627 GCA_023159025.1 Thereuonema tuberculata | reverse complement strand
TGAAAATACTTCATTCCTAAAGTGTTTGGGCCTCTGAACACGATGCTGAAATCCGTTCATCGATCCGCCTTCCGTTCGAGCGTTTTTAGGGGTATACAACGACAGCAATGCGTAGTAGTTGGGCAGTGTGAGCCATCGTCATTTGAGACGTAGACTGTGTACAATTAGGATGTATCGCTTCACTAATGCTGAGAGAGCAGATATGAACCTAGCCTATGAGCAGCGGACGAAAACAGTCGAACCGCTGTACGATCGGACCGTGAACGGATGTGAGCCCAATCATCAAACGTTTGCATCAGAGATTGTGTAGAACACGATCATTCGACGAAAACAAAGCATGATTGTGATCGGTAGCATAAACATATTGTAAACATAGGACCAAAGGGCGTTTCACATGGATCCGAAAGTCGGATGACGGGATCCACGAATCGGACGTATTCTCTTTCACATGGCTACGAAACTCTCTCCGACGTCATCTATACGACATGTAACATTCAAATTGTTCGTATAGACGACGTTTCGTGGCCACGGGAAAGAGAATACGTCCGATTCGTGAATCCGACCATCCGATTTTTAGATCCATGTGAAACGCCCTAATAGACATCTTATATGCGTTACATGTTGTCTTTTCTTTCTGAACTTTAGTGTCCCTTCTAACACATTCAAGTGGCGTTTGAGGACATACATTCCACTATGAATACGGTTTGTTTTTGATATCTGACCTACCTTTAAAGTTTGTTCAGGGAATTTTGAATAATCCTGTATAGGAAATACTGAATGCATTTTCATACTTGATTTAGCAACTGACTGTATCATAATTAAAAGTTTAAACAAGGTTATGTAAATGCTCACACATAAAGAAAAAAATACAATCGAAAGTAAATGTTTTCAATTCATTGAACGAGAACAACATCAACTGAAACCTGAGTCAGATACTAATGGTAGTTCCAATCAATGAAATCTTTTGTGTTCAATTGTTTTAGTTTTCCTTTCTTTCAATATTGTAAGGTTTTGGAAATTGTGGATTTAACTTCCTAAAGTGTCTTTATCCATGATTGAAACAAAATCATTTCATACATTTAAACTCAATAAGCTTATCCTTAGATTAATAATTTTAACATATAATGAAGGCGATGGTTGTGTTCCTGTCTATTCATTTCCATTCTAGAAGATTCACAGATGCTTGGACGTAGCTTCGCTGGACTCCGTTGTAACAGAAAATGACCCTTATTTTGTTAGTCTTGCCCGTCTGTTATTAAACAACTCGAGTGCAATTTTTTTTTATTTGTTTTTATCTCACTGAAGTTATTATAAAAGATTTTATAATAAAAGTCGACAAATGAAATCTTGGGGTTTTTGATTTTCACTAATGTTTTTTTGTATAAATTAGACAAAGTTCATGAAATTCGTATCATGATAGAACATTAAAATGCTACACTTTTAGGTTTGTTATGGTTTCGGGAAACTAAAGATTCATATTGTTAGGAAAAACATTTTTTTTCTGTTTATTAAAACCTGTTTCTCGAGGGGTCTAGACGGTCTGCCGTGTGGTCGATGTGTCGGAACCTGAATTTCGAATCCCGGTGTGGGCATGGATGTTTCTTTCATCTTCTGTGTTTCGTCCGTTTCTCCCTGAGACTTACTATCTCACGGTTATTTCTGACTGAGATGTAAATCTCGTCCCTTCTTCTTGAATTTCGTAGCCCCACCCTGACATTGTCAGGTAACTCGTGATCCAAAGTTGACCGTTGTCGATGAAAGAAGAAGAAGAACATGTTTCAGAAGCATAACTACCAAAGGATATTATGAGTTTATCAAATGGTTATGACACCTTTTAAAACGTAAAGGGGGTAGAAAACGATTAGATTAAATAATAAATTTCTGAAAAAAATTACACTCTGCTTCTTCCAGGTGAGATTTTTTTTTTTTTTAAACTAAAAACCTACAAAAAAAAATTTTTTTTGAATCCAACAATTTATCTTTAAAATTTCCAGTTGCTGAAAATCTATTCAAATCCTCAAATAATTTAAGTCAAATAATTCAAGTCGCCTAAATCCAATTAACCTTAGCAAAATCAATGAATCCGTAAATTGAAAATGAATTAGAAAATGGATTAGGATGCGCTATAACACATAGAGATATGTTTCATTGTATGCTATTGCTGAGAATTAAATGTTTCTGGTTTAATCAAATTCACGTGCAAATTACTCCGTACGGACTCACACGGAGAAATTTAAAATGAATTTGCAAAATTTAGATAGTCTCATGTCCATAAATATGCAAACAATGTTTAAGGAGATCCACTCACTGGTTAGAATGTTATTATGGGAACACAGTCAGACAGAATGATTTTTGACAGACATACTGAATGTTTGAACGGTTTTAAAGTTGTCACACAATTGTCTGGAAGCCAAGATTGGCTGGATACAGAAGCCTTATTGCAAACATACTTTAATTTTGTTAGTTGTTTTTTTGGCTGTATAATTGGACATGTCATATTTCGAATATCCATTTAGTTATTTAGGAGAAGCTGTAGGATTATAAATATTTCCCATGAGGCTATCTAACTTTTGCAAATTGATTTGAAAATTTTTCCGTGTGAGTCCATACGGAGTTATTTGCAAGTGAAGGTGATTAAACGTCCAGAAACATTTAGCTCACAGCAATGACACATATCTCTATGTGTTACAGCGCATCCTACTGATCCGTTTTCTAATTCATTTTAAATTTACGGATCCATTGGTTTTGCTAAAGTTAACTGGAATTAGGCAACTTAAATGATTTGACTTAAATTATTTGACTTAAATCATTTGATTTAAATTATTTGACTGAAATTATTTGACTGAAATTATTTGACTTTAATTATTTGACTTAAATTATTTCAATTAAATTATTTGACTTAAATTATTTCACCGAAATTATTTCACCGAAATTATTTGACTGAAATTATTTGACTGAAATTATTTGACTTAAATTATTTGACTGAAATTATTTGAGAATTTGAATAGATTTTCAGCAACTGAAATTTATGAAGATAATTTGTTGGATTCATAAAGATATCCTTTTTTTCACAGGTTTTCAGTTTAAAAACGAAAAACTAAAAAATCTCAACTAAAAGAAGCAGGCTGTAAATTTTCTTTAAGGAATTTCTTATTTAATCTAATCGTTTTCTATCTCCTATACGTTTTAAAAGGGGTCATAATTATTGAATCAAACTCATAATATCCTTTGGTATTTGTAATATCCTTTGGTATTTGTTGCTTCTGAAACATGTTCTTCTTCTTCTTTCATCGGCAACGGTCAACTTTGGATCATGATCTAGCCCTACCTGACAACCTCAGGGTGAGGCTAGGAAATTCTAAAAGGGGAGACGAGATTCACACCTCGTCCAGAATAACCTTGAGATAGTAAGTCCCAGGGAGAAACTTACGAAACACAGAAGAAGAAACAAACATCCATGCCCACACCGGGATTCGAACCCAGGTTCCGGCACATCGACCACACAGCAGACCGTCTTGACCGCTCGAGAAACAGGTTTTATTAAACAGAAAAAAAATATTTTTCATAAAAATAGGAATCTTCATTTTCCCGAAACAATTCCAAACTTCAAATAAAACTGTAGCCCTTTTGATGTGATATCATGATACAAAATTTCATGAACTTTTTCTAATTTATACAAAAAATATTAGCGAAAATGAAAAACCCCAAATTTGATTAGTCGACGGCTTTTATAAAAATCTTTTATAATAACTTCAGTGAGATAAAAACAAATAAAAAAAAAATTGCACACGAGTTGTTTAATGACAGACGGACAAGACTAACAAAATAAGGGTTTTTTTTTCCTCTTACAACGAAGTCCAGAGAAGCTACGTCCAAGCATCTCCGAATCATCTAGAATGGAAATGAATAATCAGAAACATCGCCTTCATTGTATGTTAAAATTAGTAATCAAAAGGTAAGCTTATTTAGTTTAAAATTTTGTTTCATTCATTGATAAAGACACTTCGGGAGATTAAATTCTAGTTTCCAAAACCTTACAAAATTACAAGAAAGGAAAACTAAAACAATTGAACACTAAAGATTTCCTGTTCATTGATTGAAACTACCATTAGTATCTGACTCAGGTTTCAGTTGATGTTGTTCTCGTTCAATGAATCGAAATCTTTTACTTTCGATTGTACTTTTTTTTTGTGAGGAATTACATAACCTTGTTTAAACTTCTAATTATGCTGCAATCAGTTGTTAAATCAAGTATGAAAATAGCATTGAGTATTTCCGATACAGGGTAAACAATTACCTGTACAAACTTTAAAGGTAGAACCGTATTCATAGTGGAATGTATGTCCGCCAACGCCTCCCGAAGGGACACTAAGTTCAGAAAGAAAAGATAACAGGTACATAAGATGTTTATTAAGGGTGTTTCACATGGATCCGAAAATCGGATGGTCGGATCCACGAATCGGACGTATTCTCTTTAACGTGGCAACGAAACGTCGTCTATACGAACGATTTGAATGTTACATGTCGTGTAGACGACGTCGGAGAGAGTTTCGTGGCCATGTGAAAGAGAATACGTCCGATTCGTGGATCCGGTCATCCGATTTTTGGATCCATGTGAAACGCCCTTTAGTCCTATGTTTACAATATTATTACAATACGCTACCGATCACAATCATGCTTTGTTTTCGTCGAATGATCGAGTTCCACACAATCTCTGATGCAAACGTTTGATGATTGGGCACACATCCGTTCACGGTCCGATCGTACAGCGGTTCGTCTGTTACCGTCCGCTGCTCATAGCCTAGGTTCATATCTGCTCTCTCAGCATTAGTGAAGCGATACATCCTACTTGTATAAAGTCAACGTCTCAAATGACGAATGGCTCACACTGCCCAACTACTACGCATTGCTGTCGTTGTAAACCCCTAAAAACTCCCGAACGGAAGGCCGGATCGATGAAAGGATTTCAGCATCGTGTTCAGAGGTCCAAACACTGTAGGACTGAGATATTTTGAGGGGCCAAACCCCCTCCCCCTTCTCAAGTTACAAATATTTGGCATTGCTGTCATTATATACCCCAAAAAGCTCACGAATGTAAGGTCGGATCGACAAACAAACAAACGCCCCTCCCCCCCCCCCCCCAAAAAAAAAAACTCAATTTTTTGTGTTATTATTTGATATAATTTAATAAATGAGTTTTCGACTCTTATTTTGATAATAATATTTTATATTTTAAAAAAATATATCTATCATTATTTTTAATATTACATTATTATATGTTAAATATTACTATTATTATTTTAGAGAACTCATTGGAAATTGGTAAAAAAATAAACATTAAAAAAACATCAATGGTAAACAAATAATATTTTATTGTTGATGTTACTCACATAATGCTATTATGGTTACCACAAAATCACATTTTAACGTGAATAAAAACATTTTTGAATGATTCTTTACGATATATTTTATTGTCAACAAAAAATAAATTTAATTTAATAAAGACAAGTACATAATTTGTATACAAACATCTTATTTTTTCATTACTATAATTTTTGGAAACTTTTTTTTACAAGGAAATGTCCTGATCAAAACACGGTTAGAAACGCTCTGCTACTGCACTCACTGCTTTAACAGTTTCATGAAAGCTGTAATCATTTTAACTCTGAAACACAGTTTCGCTTATCACTAGTTTATGTATGTATCAGATAAAAGTAAATCTCTGACAATATTTGTCGAAGAAACTTCAGTAATCAAAAAATTATTTCTTTAATAAAGCAATTTGTACTACCGGTTAAACGTCTTTTTCTATTACCTTCAAGTTGATATTTCACAAACAGAATGACCTGTTTAAAATTTTAAAATTTCATATTAAAACTTTGAGCAAATTTTATTAACTTTTAAATTCAATAAAAACTTTACGCGTTTCATAGGTATTTATTTATTTTATGGTTTTGTTCTATCATTTCATTTTATTTGGATTTTTTTAAAGCGATGTTAGCGTGAACATGTGGTAACATGCTATTAATCGAACTAAAAGGAGATACAAATGAGGCAAAATATCTAAAACAAAACGAATATACATGTTTAGAAAGTAACTGACAAACTTTAAACATTGTAAAATTGCTGTACTGTAATGTTTCTTCAGGATTTTTATTTGATGGCCTTATTCTTTCCATTTCACTTTGTATTCTGTTTTTTTTCTCTGTATTTGCCTGGACATCTAGTTCCTTTCTTAAGTAATCATTTCTCAGACGACCAGGAGTTGGGAACAAACAGGTTGTGAAAGGTTTCCATCTGAAAGGTTTTTCCAACTTGTATGGAAGCATTCTGGAGATATGACTCTCACCAATCAAAAATGAAGAGAAAAAGTATAAGCAAGTATAAAAATCAGAGATCAATGTTACATAGCCCTCTATATAACCCTATTTATAGACGATCAGGTGATTATATATTAGTAAAGACGGACTTCAAATAACTGTCTATAAGCCAAATTCAGTTGCACTTATAACTTATAACTAAATATCAATAAAAAAAAATATTCCTTGCAGTTCACCAATAATAACATAAAATCATTTTCAATTTGTTATTGAAAAATCAAAGAACAGGTTTCACATTTCCACTTCTAGAAAAGACAAAGACAGCGAACAAAATTATCAACTTCCAAAGAATAGGTGGCACAAGTTCTTAGAAATGAAAAAAAAATTGAGACATGGGAATGGAAGTTTTGTAAGATAGAAGTAGTATGAACAGTGATCATAATGCTGAGCACAAGGAAAAAAGAATTAACCAAATACAAGCATCATAAATGAGATTTCTAAGACATATGAAAGGACAGGTTGAATCTCTTAAGACATGTGCATAAGAACAGGTTGAATCAGCAATGATTACTTAAGAAAGAAACTAGATGTCCAGGCAAATACAGAGAAATATCAAGTTGAAGGCTATGGAAAGAGACTGACTACACCGTCAGGATATTTTCCTGTTTAGCAGCATTACTTTTTTAATTATTTTAGCCAATTATGTTAGAGATTTACTGTTACCTGATACATAAGTGAACTACGGGTCGCCTACACTGTGAGTGGCGCTTCGGAAACGGTGCCATCCAAGTGCCATCCATGAAGACACCAATATCTGAGAAAGGCAGCGACAAGTTCTTGTAAGGATTATTCGTAGCAACATTCGCACTGCCCGAAGTCAGCGTCTGTGTTCGCTCCAATATCAAGGCAAAGTTATGGAATGTGTTGGAGTGAGCCGAGTGAGTTCTCACTTTATTACGAGTGGGTCCTTCACTAGGTTCGCCGACTGGCGTTTCGTTCACCGCGCCCGTCTATATTTGGTTCCAATTAATGCCAAGGGCAGTGGATTGAAAACCTGCCGTCGGTGTAATTATAGGGAGGAGACTCTGCCACTCTATCTTATTCCTTTAGGTTAATTCTTTTTAATTTTCTTTTAATTTAAAGTTGACCTATGATTTCAAAGTAGTGTTTTTTACACGAAAAAGGAAAACCTGCGTTAAATCTGCGCATTTTTAATAAACAACAATGGGTGAGACAACAGCTGCTTATCGATGTCACTTGGTAAATAAATTTGGTCTCGTCCATTGTTATTATTAAGTTAAGTAGACGCTTTTTATAGCAGCCTTTTGAAGATATGTTATTTCTTGGCTTTGATATCAGTCTACGTGGATGTTAAAAGCATATTCTTGTTTTTCGAAAATGATAATCAATGAAAAGTAAAATATTCGCCAATAAGTACAGATTTTTGTAAATAATCTCGCCTTTCCTCTAATCTTGACTTCCCTGTGCCAGTGCAAAGGTCATAGGCCCTCAATCAAGCAACCCCAATTTTACCATCTGAGATAACATTACGAATAAATGATCCAGCTACTTTGAAATCCTACTTTGTACTTACATGGGTCATAGAATTGGGAAAGAAACACACTGTGAATTAGAAATTCTCTTCAGCATTCTACACTGCCATCGTAATAAATAAATATATTAATAAAAAATATACAGAAACAATGAGCTAATTTTTCTGCTTTCTTTTTCTGTCCCTCCATTTTATCAAGTTATAAATTAAAATTGTAGCATGAGGTAATTTTTATGCAATTGAAACTGAGCAGGGGAAAAAAAAACCTTAAAAGATAAAATTACGTGGAATTTCATGAAATACATTAACACTTAATATCAACATTTTCTCAATATAATGTACTCTTCGAAATTTTATACTTTTCTTGTAAACTGCGAAAAGTCAAAATTTGACCCTTTAAAAGGCGACATCTTGGAAACCAAAAACTTTTTTCGAAAGAATTTTGTAGCATTTTATTTGTCTTAAAAAGATTTACATTTTATCCATTTACATGACCAATCTATCTCTTATAGTTTGGCCACAAAATTGGAAAACTGAAAGTCTTATGACAATGACAGACAGCTGGGTATATGCCCGTTGTATCTTCATTATTAATAAAATAAATTAATAAATGAATAATATAAGATTACAAGAATTGCCTTTATGAGTGTGCTGGTAAATGACAGCAGCATATAAACTTTGTTAACTTGATAAAATATATTGTAACTTGGCAAAATAAACTGCGCCTTTTTCAATATGTTACCCACAACCGCATATTGTAGTTTGGTCTATCATTTTTAAAAAGAATTGAAACAAGAAAACATTGAAATGTAATTTTTAATGGAAATACACCTGTTCGAACTTCCATGTTTGCAATAACTCAAAAATTATACATCCTATAGAGCTGAAAATTTAGAGATAGGTGTAGGTTGCTATAAGAAAGATTCCTAATGGTTTTGATACAAATCGGACCTGTAGGTTGGGAGTTACAGACCAAAAGCCATCAACTTAAGTGAATGAACTTACTTTGAATGAAAAGAGTTTTTTAATAACAGTTACGCGTAAATATAAATTTTACATAGGTTTACAAATATAATGGAAGTGGAATATATTAAATAAGTATTTATTTTTCAAAACTAAATTAAATAAAAAGCTTCAATTGCAAATATTTAAAATGGAAAGTGCTAATTTGAATAATACGTCAGAAGGCGCATCATCTATAAATTGCCATGACAGCCTCGTTCTAAAAAAACAGTACTGGATAATCATGAAGAGAGGTCTCACCAACCTCCCAATGCACAGATGGCGACGCACACGCACAGATGATATGAACCCCCGCCTGCGATGCACTCAGCCCACGGCAATGAGGCCTGGAACCGACGGAATAAGAAGCCAACTGTGAACACTTCGAAATTAGAAGTAAAAGAAAAGAAGCTTATTAAGAAGAGCAATTGGACTGAAGAAGGAAGAAACCGTATCGTGACGGAATTCAAAACTTTCCAAACCAAACTACGTGGACCGATGGAAGTTGGACACTATGAAAGAGGAGACGAAGTCGCAAGCCAGAAAGCAGAATGCTTTTTATCTTTCTGCAACGATTGATGCTAAAACGAAAAAATTTCTGCAGGTGCAGAAAAAAATTAAACTTATTTTTCGTTTATTGTCCCGCAAAAACGAATCTTCAAATCGACAACCAAAAGAAAAAAAAACGGAATCTCCTAATCGACAACCAAGAAAAAACCGAATCTCCGAATCCGCGATCGACGTCTTGCCCACCCCTGTTCTATACGATATCTTTCTGCAGCCCTCAGTTTCGTTCTGCGACATTGTCACGCCGTCGCTTGATATTCTGCTTTGGGGGTCGCAAGTAGAAGTGAGCGTAAAATCTACGAAGAACAAGCGAAGGAAAAGTTCGTTCAACAGAAACTGTGAGTATTGGAAATTGTTATCCTAAGGGAGGAATATTAGCGTGAAGACAAGAAGAGACTAAAAATTAAATCTAAAGTGGACTTAACCATTTAATGGGAGCGTTAAATTTCATACAAGGTGAAAAGCGTGAATTAAAGCAATTGAATTAAATTAAGGAATGAATTTAAATTTCATACAAGGTGAAAAGCGTAAATTAAGTGCCATGGCAATTTAAGGAATAATTAAATCATAGAAGGTGAAAGGCATTAAAATTAAAAGTCATTAATATTTCATTTCAAATGAACTGATAATATTTTGATTAATTTAAAAGACTAGAAATTGCGAATTGCATAAGTAAGCAGTGCAATAAATTTATTTTGTGAAAGTGCATCTGAAAGGATTCGATTATTTTGAGTTTCAAGAAGATACAAGTTATTAATGAGCTATTGGCGTAAACTAATTATAACTAATTATAAGTGCTTATTGATAGTGACTAATTGTGTTGATTCAAATTCATTATTAGGAGAAGGCCAGCACCATCTTACCAGTGGACGAACCACTACGTGGGAAAAGCCAAGAGGACAACTCTGCCAACCCAAGGACTTTGAACTCTGAACTTCCTTTTTGTGTATATACTTTTACCAAAGTTGAAAATTCAACTTACTGTAAATATATACGACCGTTTTTAATAAAAAAAAAAAAGAAACTAGACCCCTCTCAATAATATTTGTAAAATTATGTAATTACGAGACTAGCGTATACGCCCCGTCCACAATAGAGAGTTTTTGCCATAACGTGATTTATATACGGCAAACGCAAATGTCACATGAACGAATACGGTAACCACAATAGCGGGCTCTGTCATGAAGAGAGATTTTGCCATAACGTGAAAATTTACACTTCTCGATTGTCATCATGCCTACGGTTTATTTACGAAAAAAATAGCATTGATTTTTATAAATATCATTTAGTCATTCGATGCATTGACATCGAACAGATGAAAGAATGTTTTTAATTAATTAAAATAGGAAACATTCTTTTTTTTTTATCGTTTTGTCATTCTTTGTTATCAGTTTCGATAAATAATTCAGTCTCGTTAAATCTCGATCAACGACGATATGTTTTCGAGATTCCGCTGGCTCGCCGATTCAAATTTTCAAGCCGAAATTCTGTAATGATTTTAATTACTAATGTAACGTTTTCTGAAAGTATCCACGAAAACATAAGAAAAAGATGCCCTCCGATCGTAAAAATCATTTTTGTAATCGGTAATTTCGAATAAATAGATACAAATCGATTGGACTTCAAGTTCTACAATTGATCACCAGGAGCGCTAGTGTCGGAACTCATGTTTATCGGAACTCGTGTTTCCTACAGTAAAGCGATACGCTATTCGAAGAAAGTTAACGTGTCACGTTAACGGTATTTCCTCTACGGGACAGTAACGCATGCGCAGAATACCAGTCATGTAACTTTAGCTCTACCGTATAGAATAGCGAGCTGGGCAAAAACTCTCTAATAATTGGAGAACAATGTTACGGTATTCAGTTGAGACAAAATATTTTGAATAGAAGTTTTGTATGTTTAAATATTATTTTTAATTCCCTTACGTCGAGAAATGTCCCTAACGACTCTTCAGTTCGTCGCTGAGGGCGAGCTTCTGCATCTAATGCCTGCGCTTGTAGAACGCTAAAACATGACATCTGAATTAATGAGTTATTTATTTTTATTTATTTTTATTTAGTTCTTCTCTCATTGCATCAAATATACACAGAGGAAGTGATAAATAGATGTTTAACAAAAGGAGTACCCGTGGTCTAATGGTCAAGACGTCTGTTTTCAGATCAAAAGGTTACAGTTGGTTCGATTCCTATCGCGGACGTTTCATTGAAAAATTATTTCTATTTTGACAGGAAATTAAAATTATTTTCCGAATATAGAAGAAAGTGCATTACGGAAGTGCATTAGACACAGGATCTGGAAAACTATAAAAGATATTGTATAAAATTACATATATTTGTATTATTTTTTTGTTTGTTTAGCTGACTGGCTTTTTCATAAGCTTTTTCTTAAAATTCGAGCTTACTTTGGGAGGATAATGGGTGAATTTTGAACATTATAGTGTTAATTCTTTATACTATACTCGTTGGGAGTTTCTTTTTTCTGCCTTCTGTTGTACAAATATTGATAATCCTATAGCTTCTCCTAAATAGCTAAATGGATATTCGTAATCTGACATGTCTAATTATACACGCAAAAGAAGAACGATCAAAATTGAATTATGTTTGCAATAAGGCTTCTGTATCCAGCTAATCTTGATTCCAGACAATGGTAGGACAACTTTCCAACAGTTCAGACTTTCAGCATGTCTGTTTAGAATCAGTCTGTCTGTCTGTTTTCCCACAATAATATTCCAACCAGTGAGTGGATCTTCTTGAAACATTGTTTGCATATTTATAGACATGAGACTATCTAACTTTTGCAAATTGATTTGAAAACTTCTCCGTGTGAGTCCGTACGGAGGAATTTGCACGTGAAGGTGATTAAAACTTCCAGAAACATTTAATTCTCAGCAATAGCATACAAAGAAAAATATCTCTATGTGTTACAGCGCATCCTACGGATCCGTTTTCTAATTCATTTTTAATTTATGGATTCGTTGGTTTTGCTAAAGTTAATTGATTTAGGCGACTTCAATTATTTGACTGAAATTATTTAAGGATTTAAGTTACTTAAATAATTTTAGTTTAGCAACTGGAAATTATGAAGATAACTTTTTTTTTTAACGGTTTTTAGTTTAAAAACAAAAAATCTCAACTAAAGGAAGCAGGCTGTAAATTTTTTCAGGAATTTTTTATTTACTCTAATCGTTTTCTGTCTCCTATACGTTTTAAAAAGTGTCATAACCATTGGATCAAACTCATAATATCCTTTGGTACTTGTACTGAAACATGTTCTTCTTCTTTCATCGACAACGGTCAACTTTGGACCACGGCTAGCCCTTCATGACAACGTCAGGGTGAGGCTAGGAAATTCAAGAAGGGGGGGATGAGATACACACCTCGTCCAGAATAACCCTGAGATAGTAAGTCTCAGGGAGAAATGGACGAAACACAGAAGATGAAAGAAACATCCATGCCCACACCGCGATTCGAACCCAGGTTCCGACACATCGACCACACAGCAGACCGTCTAGACCGCTCGGCCACGGCGGAACGGAGAAACAGGTTTTAATAATCGAATTTCATGAACTTTGTCTAATTTATACAAAAAAATATAATTGAAAATGAAAAACACCAAATTTGATTTGTCGACGGCTTTTATAAAAATCTTTTATAATAACTTCAGTGAGATAAAAACATCAACAAAAATTGCAATCGAGTTGTTGAATGACAGACGGAAGAGACTAATAAAGGAAGTTTATATCTTACAACGAGTCCAGCGAAGCTACGTCCAAGCATCTGCGAATCATCTAGAATGGAAATGAATAGACAGGAACACAACCATCGCCTTTATTATATGTTAATATTATTAATGGGAAGATAGGCTTATTTAGTTTAAAAGTATGAAATAATTTTGTTTCAATCATTGATAAAGACACTTCAGGAGATTAAATCCAAGTCAGTATCTTATAATATTAAAGGAAAAGAAAACTAAAACAATTGAACAGTGTTTTCTGTTCATTGATTGGAACTACCTTTAGTATCTGACTAATGTACAGTTGATGTTGTTACAGGTTACAGTTGATGTTGTTCTCGTTTAATGAATCGAAAACTTTTACTTTCAATTGTCCTTTTTTTTGTGAGCATTTACATAACCTTGTTTAAACTTTTAATTATGCTGCAGTCAATTGTTAAATAAAGTATGAAAATAGCATTCACTATTTCCGATACAGGGTAATTCAAAATTACCTGTACAAACTTAAAAGGTAAGTCAGGAATAAAAAAAGAACCGTATTCATAGTGGAATGTATGTCCGCAAACACCACCCCAAAGTGCTAGAAGGGACACTAAAGTTTAGAAAGAAAAGATAACAGACACAAAAGATGTTTATTAAGGGTGTTTCACATGGTTCCGAAAATCGGCTGGTCGGATCCACGAATCGGACGTATTCTCTTTAACGTGGCAACGAAATGTCGTCTATAGGAATGGTTTGAATGTTACAATTCGTATAAGCGACGTTGCACATGTAGAAGCGACGAGTTGCATGGCCATGTGAAAGAGAATACGTCCGATTCGTGGATCCGGTCATCCGATTTTCGGATCCATGTGAAACGCCCTTTAGTCCTATGTTTACAATTTGTCTACGCTACCGATCACAATCATGCTTTGTTTTCGTCGAATGATCGTGTTCAACACAATCTCTGATGCAAACGTTTGATGATTGGGCACACATCCGTTCACGGTCCGATCGTACAGCGGTTCTTCTGTTTCCGTCCGCTGCTCATAGGCTAGGTTCGTATCTGCTCTCTCAGCATTAATGAAGCGATACATCCCTACTTGTACAAAGTCAACGTCTCAAATGACGATGGCTCACACTGCCCAACTAATACGCATTACTGTCGTTGTAAATCCCTAAAAACTCCCGAACGGAAGGCCGGATTGACGAACAGATTTCAGCATGTGTTCAGAGGTGTTCAGCACACTGCAGGACTGAGATATTTTCAGCCCCCCCCCCCCTTGTTCGAAATATTTGGCATTGCTGTCATTGTATACTCCAAAAATCTCCCGAATCGAAGCTCCGATCGACAAACGAACAAACGCCCTCCCCCCCCATCAAAAAAATTCAATTTTTTTGTGTTATTATTTGATATAGTTTAATAAATGAGTTTTCGAATCTTATTTATATTTGATAATATTTTGTATTTA
>JAFIDM010003305.1:0-14631 GCA_023159025.1 Thereuonema tuberculata | reverse complement strand
AAAAATTTATAATAAAAACTGCAAAAAGAGGAACTAGATTTTTATTTTAATTTTTCAGTTTTTTCAGGAAAAAATTTAAAGTTGGCATTGAAAAAGTAAATAAGTTTTGCAGTTTCCAAGTTTGATTTTTTTGAGTAATAAAACTACTGTTTTTATATTAATTCAATACAAAACTCCTTTTCTTCATCATAAAACATCTTCTTTATTGCCTAGACGATATTTCTCAGAATTTATCATTCTGCTTTTTTCCAAGCCTTTTTTGAATATTTTATATAAGAAGTAGGCATCAATACATTGTTATTTTCATTATCAACGAACATGACCTAACATAATTAAACAACAATTATTCAATGTATTTGAAGTTTGAAGGTATTGAGATGCAGATTTTATATGTTTTGCAACTTATCAGTGTTATTTTTTTTACAATTATGGACATTATCACATTTATTATCAACTAGGTGACAACGTGGGCGTTTGCAGATATATCAAACTTATGTTCACAATGTCTTTGGAGGATACAAATCAGTGGAAATCACTAAATTTTTCTTTGTCTCCATTTTCCCTCTCTACGCTCAACTTGCAAATGATCTTGTGTACGGTGCAGTTGCCAAACTTATTATTATACTTTTTTTTGGTACTGCTTTACTGTATTGTACTGATGGACAATCAGGAAAACACAATGAAATATGATGAATATTGCAAATATATTTTTTATACTAATTCTTGACAAAAATATGCATTACTATTTCCTCAAATAGTTAATAATTCTGAATTACTTTCTTGATGAACTGCTCCGGTTAATTAAAAACTAGTAAAATACATGGTTAAAACTTTTCTTTTTTTAAAACTGCACCTTTAAAATATTTCAAAATATATTTAAAATATTTTCAATGCTGATTCTCAGCTAGCTTCATATTTCTGAAATCATTAAAAGGAGATATTGGCTCTGGTACGAAAAAATTAGAATTTCAAGTGGAAGAAAACATTGCCGTAACTCTGATTCCGAGGGGATAAAGAGGATTGGTAAACTGAACAGATCCGACTTATTTTCATGAACATTTATACATAGGCGGATTTACACTTTTGCCGCCTATGGACTTTGCCAGATTTGCCGCCCTAGCTCCTGACCCTCCTGTCTGAATATATCAATAGTAAACTATACTGATGTTTATATTTAGGTTTGAGCTAAGTTACTGACAATTTACAACTCGTCTATTCGTCTATTTGTCTAGAATTTACTTACTGAGATTATGAAAAAAAATTATATAAATATATAGGCCCATAATGATGCATTCCTCTCCTTAAGTACACATTCTAAACATATGTTGTAAAAAGTTAAATTTAACAGAAAATTTAAGCATCAAAGTTAATTTAAATAATTGGAATATATTTCGTACATAACAGTCGCAGAAGATATGTATTAAAAAGTAAATACAGGTATAACGTCATTGTCAGACAGTCCCCGGCCGCCTCCCACGCCTAAGCACTCCAATGCAACGTCTACCCCCTTCCACTTCAAACCTACAGTCACAGTCATCACTCACACGATTTCCCGGGATATACACTCAAAAGTCAAAAATACGCTCTGTTCGCATTAAAGACACTGTACAGACACATCAAAAAGCCAGGAAATGTCTGTTTCTTTTTATGTTTCCCTCATTTTCTGCTTGTAATATGACACTTAATATTTTTGAATATTAATATTATTGAATAGTACAGGATATTTGTTTTTTTCCTATTTTTTTGCCGCTTCCTAAAGTTGCCGCCCTGGGCTGTAGCCCTTTTAGCCCTCGTGCAAATACGCCTCTGCATTTATATTAGCATCATCTGGTTTTGAAAAGTTTATTATAGTTGAAATACCATTTGTAAGTTTCTTTTAGGTAGAAAAAGTGAAATACTAAATTCCTTTTACGTTTCTATGCAGAGCGTAGCTCATAGCAGGACAAATCTTGTATCCCAGCTCTGTCTGTCCGTCCAAGAAATTCATATCTCAGGAACGACATATGCTAGAGACAAGACCTATACCTCATTTAAAAGGTCCTGCGAAGACTAGTTCATAGCCGTTGAGAACTCATTTCTAGTTTGTGTGATTCTGAAGTTATAGGTGTCGTCTCCAGAACTTGATCCGGGGATCGATCAAAAAAAAAAAATTCTTTAATTTATTTAATTTCTAACTTGGGTATGTATAGTTCATAGGAATAAAAACGATTATCCATAAAACACAACGCTATACTTTCAATTATCAAAAAGTTTATAATATTCTATCTCAAGTTACATTAACATTTATTTTATCATTGAGTATATCAAACATGGAAAATATTCTTTTCACAATTAATAATCATTTATGTTATTTAACTTGTGTCTTTAGTATTTATGAAATAATTCGTTCATTACTTGCAAACGTTCTAGTCCCTTCTAAATGTTCTTTAGGAATCAACACTAACAAATGTCTTCTTGTCTTTTAAATACTTGCGAAGTTAAGTCATATCTTTAAACTGGTGATTCATACACACTTGGAATGTTCGTCTAATCTTGTACAGTGTTAAAATGTTCTTTGTCTTTAAGAGTTAAAATTAGCACTTATTTGCTTTGTCCTTAAGCAAATCAGACGATGTCCGGTCCATTCAGCTTTCATTCGTTTACCTGAATCCTTTTATTTGAAATGCTGCAATCAAACTATTCCTTAGAATCAAGTATGGCGGAAACGATGTCTCTCTGCATTCTTAATCACATCAGGGGTACATTGCCTGGAATACAAAAATATATTCCTTCCATTTTCATAAATTTGTTTAAAATTCTTCAACGATATTTCGCGGAAACTATCGTTCCGCTTTGTCAAGTTTTTCTGTATCAACAAAGATAGAGGTTACACAGTGAATAGTTTCCGCGAAATATCTGGTATGTTAAAAAAAAAATATTTCTTCATTTTTTTTCATATTGAATTCAACTAGAATTATATGAATTAGTTATATGAAGACAATTTTCCTTTTCTCTTCTTGAAATAAATCTTACAATGATTTGTCTATTTTTATTATAATGGGATTTCCAAATCTATGGAGAGCTTCTATTTTTTCTGTGCGGTCTTGAAGTTGTATGGTCTTTTTTCAGAGGAAGTTTTTTTTTTTTTTTTTCCTCCATATGACTCGTGGGGAGAAAAAAGACTAGTTTAAATTAGAAAGAAATGACGCTTTTTGGATCATTAAATTTGATAACAGCTTATAAAATTTTAAAGAAGAAATTGCAATCAATATTTCGAATGATTTAGTAACAGTCGAATTAGATTTTGAATTTCAATGAATTTATTTATTGTGAAATAAAGATGTTTAAGGTCACATTTGGTTTGGCATGAAAACAGATAGACTTTTCTAAACAGACTTTCTAAACAGAAATGAAGCGTGAGCGTTCCTCAAAGTCTTTGAAGAAAAATTTTTTACTTGATATAATCAAACAAAAAAACAGAAACTGAAAATCTTATATTATAAAAACGTTATTCTGTCTGTCATAAGACTTTACGTTTTTCCAATTTTGTGACCAAACTATAGGAGATAGATTGGTCATGTAAATGGATAAAATGTAGATCTTTTTAAGACAAACAAAATGCTACAAAAATCTTCCGAAACAAGTTTTTGGTTTCCAAGATGGCGCCTTTTAAAGGGTCAAATTTTGACTTTTTCTCAATTTAAACGAAAAGTATAAAAGATGGAAGAGAACATTATATTGAGAAAATGTTGATATTTGAAAGTTCTATCGAACGATGTATCACTTATTCACAAACGCTTCAGCATTTGCAAGATACATGTAAAAATGTGAATTTTCGGTGTGTGACGCCGACCCGCAATACATCCGAGTTATTCGGAGAAGCCACAACGGAATATATAACTGGGAAGTTATATATTCTCCAACGATCGCAACATTAATTTGCTAAATAAATAAAGTTTGTTTTTTGAATGCTATTTATGCAAGGGTTTCGGAGCGAAGCAACGGTACCCGGCTATTATTATTATATATTATAAAAACATATATTATAAAAAAGGTTATTTTGTCTGTCATTCTATAAGCAAAATGTTAACTTATAAATTACTAAAACGTCGGAGCAAGGAAATCTTTTGGAAAATGATTCAAGAATTTTCACAAAACACGTTATTTATCATGAAGTTTTGTAATAAAACCTAATATGTTTCGTTATCAAAAATGTGTTTGTGTTATCAAACAGAAAATATTAACATTTTAGCCATATATAAACCACCAAACACAAAGAAAGGTAAATTTACTGAAGAAATTAGAGAATCTATTCTTAAAAAATGAAAATATATTAAACAACTGTCCAACTATACTGATTGGCGACGTAAACTTAGATCTTTTCAAAATGAATAAAAACAATGTAGTACAGAAATACCCAAAACTTATGTGCAATAATGGTTTCAAAAATTGTCTTTACGGAACAACAAGAAACAACTGTACAATTCATGGAAATACAAAAACAAATGTAGATCATATTTTCATAAATAAGCATGATATCGAATCACCAGGAATAATATGTAAAGAACGAATCTCGGATAATAAGAGTTGAAAAGAAGAAAATAACAGATCCAAATATAATCTATGAAGAATTAATCAATGAGTTTAACAAAACAAAATTCATAAAAATCTACCTATATAAAAAGAAAATTCCTGACTCCCTCACTGACTGACTCATCAACGCCCACCCCAAACCCTTGGACCTAGAAAGCTGAAATTTTGCACAGAGGTTCCCTTTATGATATCGACAAGGAATAAGGCCGGATTTTTCGAAATTCCCACGGGATAGGGAATAATCGAGAAATAGAGAGTAACACCCGAGTTAAGCGGAAAAGGCAACAATGAGCTGGGAAGTCGTATATTCTCCGATTTCAATATTAATTTGCTAAATAAATAAAGTTTTCTTTTTTTAATGCTGTATATACAAGGGTTCCAGAGCGAAGCGACACTACCCGTCTAGTTACAATGTAATCCAGTGATCGATAAGCATTTGATCCTGATTGACAATGGAGCTTAAATTTCTTCACGGAAACGCAAATATTTCGTTTCCATCTGATATTTTTTTTTTAGTTTACAATAGATTAGATTCTAATAAACTGTATTTTTATCTTTGTTCTAGATTCTAAGTTCATTAATTCACTGAGGAAAGAAATACAGCAGAACCTCATTATAATGGACCCTATTGTAACGGACGTCGCTTATAACGCACAGTTTAAAAAAAAAAATGTAATAATAATAAAGGATGCTAATTTTTATCTGACGAGTTTTACATTTCCAAGCAAGCGATTAAACATCGATCGAACAAACCCAGCAGAAAATAAATTATTTTTTCAAACCAACGAATGTAAACAATCAACATGAACCAGGAGGTTCTTGTTCTAAAGATTAATGCAGTGTATATGTACACATCTTTTTCAATTCAACCTATTATGTTGAAGGCTGTTTTTTTATTTGATATATAATAAGCACTTTTTATATCTAACTATTGTACTTTCATTGATGTACACCCTGCTGCATTACGCCCCTATAAGAATTATTTGTTATAAACCGGACTTTCATTAAAACGGACAACCTTCAGCCCCTATTAGTCCGTTATAATGAGGTTCTACTGTAATGAGAAATTGGCGCAAAAGGTACTAATTGATTTCCTTTTACCCTTGAAAGGGTTTGTTATTTTTTTTTTCTTTCTTGTGGTGACCAAAGTGCTGCGCAAGGTTTGGTATTCCACATTTTGTTCTTATTAAAATTTGAGACCAATGTTCATTTCTTGACATCTCAAGACAGCCTAACATCTCAAGACAGACAAGAGATTAATTAGTAGTTAATAAATAATTTCCGGTCAGCACAAATTCTATTGTTGGTTAAGGCGTGGTGACAGCACTTTTATAATGGGTTGCTTAGCTTGGCTTCTCCAGTGCGTCTGAGAACGATTGCCGGAATTGCTAATTAAAAAATGTAACGGTTTTAATTTTGAAATGTTTGTATTTTAATCTCTATGAGCGTTTTTCATTGTAAAACTTTAGGTCGTAATATTGACACAAGTTAAAATTGTTCACGAGAAGTTTTTTATAACCGTCAGGGCGTTTTTATTCAACTCAACACAATTGCATATCTCATCAACACTATGACTTCGCAATAGGGTCAATCCATACCAAACGGTCCAGAAAACATTAAATTGGTTGCTCGACTATTTTAAAAAAAGTTGATTTTTTTACTGTTGTTACCCCTATGCATGAGTACTTCAAAACAGGCATTATTTTTTTTTTTTTAATTTGACTTCGTTTAAAAATGGCGTCCATTGTTGTGTTATGGTTTCCAGCATTTTTGGCCTTTGCAGACAGTTGCGATAAATTTGATATCTCAGCTAAACAAAATGATAGAAAGCTGCGGTAAAAAACATTATTTTCAGCACATTTCAAGCTACATTTTATGTCGTATACCTTTTTTCCATATTTCTAATTCAAATGCCTGAAATTTAGAACCGAAACTGATATTCGCTTTTGAACAAGAATCAAAGTTACGGGGTTTTTATCATCCCAAGGTTACATCCAAAGGTTTAGTAAAAAATATTTCAGCTCTGCTACTTAATTTCTAATTTAGTTATAGCTCTTGAAAAATGCTCGTTTTTGATTTTTTTCAAGGTTTCAGCCCCAATATCTCTGATAGGAGACCTAATAATAATTTGATATTTACAGTATAAAGAGAACTTTATGAGAGCTAACTGTGAAAAAAAATTTGAGTTTGATATTTGAGTTAGCTACCTGGGTTAGATACATAGATATCTAACTCAAATATCAAACTCATAATTTTTTTCACAGTTGCCTCTAATAAAAGTTTTCTTTATACTGTAACTATCAAATTTTTATTGAGTCCCCCACCAGAGATATTGCTATTTCATTCCTTCCTGCTAAAAAAAAACCCCGTAACTTTGATTTTTGTTCAAAAGCGAATATCAGTTTCGGTTCTAAAATTCAGCCATTTGCATTAGAAATATGGAAAAAAGATAGAAAAAATAAAAAGTAGCTTGAAATGTGCTGAAAATAATACCGTAGCTTTCTATCATTTTCTTTAGCTGAGATATCAAATTTATCGCAATTGTCTGCAAAGGCCAAAAATGCCGGAAACCATATAACAAAAATGTCCAATAGATGCTCTACCAAACCTAATTTGATGCCGTGGTGATGTTCAAACGGTGTTTTGTGCTATTATGAGTTTTTTTAATAATTTTTGGAGAATATTAATATCATTTTTTTGGCAACTGCACCTTAATTGATAGACCACACCAATTTCGTTTAGTTTCGAGATGTAGTCATCATTGGATTGACACATTGGTTATATAGTGTTTTTAGCAAAATGACTTATTGAAAATTACTTTATTGGAAAATTACTTTAAATATTATTTTTAGCCAGTTCATTCCAATTTTGTTGCTGGGAGGTGTCCATAATACAGTAACATTATCTTTCTCATTTAATTATTATAGGTGTTGTTCTTCCCTTGCTAGAATCGTAATTCCACTTTCACATTTTGCAATTTAGATTTTAATTTATTTCACAAAAATTTGTTACCCAAATATTTGTAACCAAAGTTTAACATCTAACCTCATCATTGGTGATAAATGAGACGATGTATCTATTGCTGTAAAATGGATATCTTTCGTCCTTGATTGGAAGAATTATTTTTAATTTGGAGCATTTTAATTTTATAGACATTGTATCAAATTTTATAGAACTATGTTGAACAAAATTTGCAACAGAGATTACTGGGTCGGTTTTGAAGTGTGGGTGAAACGGAGACTAAAATAGTTAGAATGAGCAGCCCCTAAGTTGCTTTCTTTTTCCTACTTTAATTCTAAATGCTTATTATAATCCGGCTTTGAATCCAATAAAAGTGCATGATAATTTTTCAATCTGTCGAAACTATTCTGTTTCCTGTCATTAATGTATCAGGGTATTAAAGTTCATATATTTTCGTAAGCATCATTACCGTGCTGTTTGTCAAATCAAAATTGAAATTAAATTTCAATTTTACCTTTCTTATTGTGACACTTCCTTAAGATAGACTTAATTAATCTTCCTTTGCAGAATATAAATACAAGAACCCTGGCAAATAAGTCATATGCAAAAGCAACAAAATTTTATTGTCTCCTAAAAACTAATTTAATAGAGAAGTTCTATAGAGTAGGTGACCAAATATCTCCCTTAGGACATCGCTTGGAGAGATATCAATCTAACAACAATTATTTTTAGCTCTAACCAATTTTTCATCTTCCAAATTTAAGTTTTGTAATTAGATAACATGATTAGTTAGATATGAAGGATAATTGGCAGTAATTAATTTATTTATGAGGCTTTCTATCTAAATTTCATCAAACTTCCATTCGATATCAAATTACACGATTATTGTATATTTCTTTTCGTTTCAGCCAGTTTCTATACACCAGAGTAAAATAAGAATTACTTCCTAACCAGATTTTTGTATTGGGTCAATCCATACCAAGCGGTCCAGCACTGGTTGCTCCACGTTTTTTTAAAAAAATGATTTTTTAACTGTCGCTACCCCTCTGCTTAAGTAGTTCAAAACAGACATTTTTTTTTATTTGATTTCACTTAAAAATGGCGTCCATTTTTGTTATATGGTTTCCGGCATTTTTGGCCTTTGCAGACAGTTGCGGTAAATTTGATATCTCAGCTAAACAAAATGATAGAAAGCTACGGTAAAAAATATTATTTTCAGCACATTTCAAGCTACATTTTATTTCTTCTATCTTTTTTCCATATTTCTAATGCAAATGGCTGAAATTTAGAACCGATACTGATATTCGCTTTTGAACAAAAATCAAAGTTACGGGTTTTTTTTAGAAGGAAGGAATGAAATAGCAAAACTATAAATTTTTTTTGAGAAAAGATATATATCCAAAGGTTTGGCAAAAAGTATTTCACCTCTGTTACTGGCTTCCTAATTTAGTTATAGCTATTGAAAAATGCTCGTTTATATTTTTTTCAAAGTTTGAGCCCCAATATCTCTGGTGGCGGACTTAATAAAAATTTGGTATTTGCAGTATAAAGAGAACTTTATGAGAGGTAACTGTGAAAAAATTATGAGTTTGATATTTGAGTTTGATATTTGAGTTAGATATCTATGTATCTAACCCAGGTAGCTAACTCAAATATCAAACTCAAAATTTTTTTCACAGTTAGCTCTCATAAAGTTCTCTTTATACTGTAAATATCAAATTTTTATTTGGTCCCCTACCAGAGATATTGGGGCTCAAACCTTGAAAAAAATCAAAACGAGCATTTTTCAAGAGCTATAACTAAATTAGGAAGTCAGTAACAGAGCTGAAATATTTTTTGCTAAACCTTGGGATGTAACCTTGGGATGAAAAAAACCCCGTAACTTTGATTTTTGTTCAAAAGCGAATATCAGTTTCCTGTCATTAATGTATCAGCGTATTTAAGTTCATATTTTTTCGTAAGCATCATTACCGTGCTGTTTGTCAAATCAAAATTGAAATTTAATTTAAGTTCACCTTTCTTATTGTGACACTTCCTTAAGATAGACTTAATCTTCCTTTGCAGAATATAAATACAAGAACCCTGGCAAATAAGTCATCTGCAAAAGCAACAAAATTTTATTGTCTCCTAAAAACTGCTTTAATAGAAAAGTTCTATAGAGTAGGTGACCAAATCCGTCCATTAATTACGTGAGGTGTTTTTTAAAAAATTTGGCCCCCCCCCCCCGTCCCCCTTGGTGAGATTTTACCGGACCCCCACCCTCCCCCTTAGTGAGATTTCAAAAATTTTAACAACCAAAAAAAAAGACAAAAAGAAACGGAAATCTTGCTATAATATATATTTTCTCTGAAAAATTTACGTGAGATTTTCGTTGACCCCCCCCTCCCCCTTGGTGAGATTTGGTGAGATTTTGCCGGACCCCCCCTCCCCCTTTTGACCTCACGTAATTAATGGACGGCCCCTTAGGACATCGCTTGGAGAGATATCAATCCAACAACAATTGTTTTTAGCTCTAAACAATTTTTCATTTTCCAAATTTAAGTTTTGTAATTAGATAACATGATTAGTTAGATATGAAGGATAATTGGCAGTAATTAATTTATTTATGAGGCTTTGTATCTAAATATCATCAAATTTCCATTGATATCAAATTACACGATTATTGTATATTTCTTTTCGTTTCAGCCAGTTTCTATATACCAGAGCAGTGGCGTATATAGAATATATTTTCGGGGGGGGCCCAAGATTAATTTAAGGTAAAGTAATTTTAAGTAGATACCCCATGGAAACCTATCCGTTCAACCAAAAAAAAAAAAACCGATGAAAACCTATCTGTTCAACAAAAAAAAAAAGTTCTAAAGGGGGCACCCCTATCTTTTGGGGGGGGGGGGGACCCTACGCCCCTATAACAGAGTAAAATAAGAATTACTTCCTAACCAGATTTTTGTATTGGGTCAATCCATACTAAGCGGTCCAGCACTAGTTGCTCGACCATTTTAAAAAAAAAATGATTTTTTAACTGTCGCTACCCCTCTGCATACGTAGTTCAAAACAGGCATTTTTTTTTATTTGACTTCATTTAAAAATGGCGTTCATTTTTGTTTTATGGTTTCCGGCGTTTTTGGCCTTTGCAGACAGTTGCGGTAAATTTGATATCTCAGCTAAACAAAATGATAGAAAGCTACAGTAAAAAATATTATTTTCAGCACATTTCAAGCTACATTTTATTTCTTCTATCTTTTTTCCATATTTCTAATGCAAATGGCTGAAATTTAGAACCGATACTGATATTCGCTTTTGAACAAAAATCAAAGTTAGGCCAACGGGTTTTTTTTTTAGCAGGAAGGAATGAAATAGGAAAATTATAAATTTTTTTGAGAAAAGATATATATCTAGAGGTTTGGCAAAAAGTATTTCACCTCTGTTACTGGCTTCCTAATTTAGTTGCAGCGCTTGAAAAATGCTCGTTTTTCATTTTCTTCAAAGTTTGAGTCCCAATATCTCTGATGGGGGACTTAATAAAAATTTGATACAGTAAAACCTCGTTAAGTCGTCACTCAAGGGACCAAACATTTTGACGACTTAAGCGGAGTGACGACTTAAGCGGGGTGGGCATTTTTGAAAAAAGAAACACTGAAATACAATATTTTTATGAATTGCTGTAGGATTCGGTGAGAAAAACAAGATTTTCAGAAATCAATACATGCAAATAAATGAGTGGAAAATAAAATAATAATAAAAAAAAAAACATTTTTTATACTTACCACATTTTATTTTATTTTACTGGCATTAAAATAATCCAGCAGTGTTGATTGATGAAGGTGCTGATTACTGGAAATAAATAATTTGTGGGTGGTACAGTTATCGACAATGATGGCAACATTTCTTTCCTGATGCGAAAACTGAGAATCCAGTTTACGAATATGTCGTTCCCAAATCGTTGTAGTCATCCATACATTTGAATTTGTTTCATATTCAACTGGCAGGGATCTAACGTTTTAAAGCAGCGTGGCTTTTTGCTTTTGCCTATGTCAAGTGGTTTAAGTTTCTCATTTCCACTCATATTAGCTCCAAGCAGAAGTGTCAGGCGTTGTTTGCTTGCTTTTCCAGAAGTGCACTTTTCACCCTTAAATGCACTTTTCACCCTTATCAGGAAAAACACGGTAAAATAAGCCTGTTTCATCCAGATTAAAAATATTTGATGCATCAAACCTAGATAAAATGTCCTTGAGAACACTGTTCTTCCAGTCTTCTATAGCATCACCATCAACAGCTGCTGCTTCTCCGCAGATCGTTTTAAAAGAAAGGCAATGTCTGTCTTTGAAACGTTCCAGTCAACCATTGCTGCCACCGAAATCTTCAATGCTCAAATCCTTAGCAATTTCCATGGCTTTTTCTTTGAGAATCACGGCAGAAATCGTCACATTTTGCGATCTGGCATATTTTAACCATCGAACTAAAACCTCCTCGATCTCGTCAAACTTCGATTTCCTCATTATCTTTCTTTTGTCTTTACAGTCAGCTTCTTCAATTACTTGTTTCGATGAAAGAATATCGTTTAATGTAGTCCTGGGAATATGATGTTCTTTGGCAAAAGCTGTTTCCGAAACATTTGATTTTTCAAAAAGTGCAATTAAGTCTTTTTTTTTCTTTAATACATAACGAGGTAAGTTTTCGTTTCCTTGACTTGTTGCAAATGTAATCAAACCACGAAATTGTAAGATAAAAAATAGCCCATATAGCGGAGCTTACTCGCTATGAAATGAAATCACACTCAGTAGCGGTCAAGAAATCACACTCAGTAGCGGTTTCACTTGACAAAAGTCGCAGCGAGAAGTGTATAATTTCCCAAGTGAATTTCCCACGTGAAAATTCCCCATAAGGGCTAGGCTTTCTTAAAGTGAAGGGGCGGGGCTGAAAAGATAGCAGGCAAAATTGAGAATAAAGATGCTTTTGGCCATTTTTGAGGGTGACTAGTTATCCGGAGTAGAATTAAATTTGGTGACGAGTAAAAGAGGGTTACTTTACATTATTGTCTATGAGACTTTGTCGGGACCAACGTAAAACGACTACTTAAACGGAGTGACGACTTATCCGGGTGACGACTTAACGAGGTTTTACTGTATTTACAGTATAAAGGAACTTAATGAGAGGTAACTGTGAAAAAAATTATGAGTTTGATATTTGAGTTTGATATTTGAGTTAGATATCTATGTATTTAACCAAGGTAGCTAAATCAAATATCAAGCTCAAAATTTTTTTCACAGTTAGCTCTCATAAAGTTCTCTTTATACTGTAAATATCAAATTTTTATTAAGTTCCCTATCAGAGATATTGGGGTTCAAACCTTGAAAAAAAAAATCAAAAACGAGCATTTTTCAAGAGCTATAACTAAATTAGGAAGTCAGTAACAGAGCTGAAATATTTTTTGCTAAACCTTGGGATGTAACCTTGGGATGCAAAAAAAACCCGTAACTTTGATTTTTGTTCAAAAGCGAATATCAGTTTCGGTTCTAAATTTCAGGCATTTGAATTAGAAATATGGAAAAAAGGTATACGACATAAAATGTAGCTTGAAATGTGCTGAAAATAATGTTTTTTACCGCAGCTTTCTATCATTTTGTTTAGCTGAGATATCAAATTTACCGCAACTGTCTGGAAAGGCCAAAAATGCCGGAAACCATAACACAGCAATGGACGCCATTTTTAAACGAAGTCAAATTAAAAAAAAAAAAAAATAATGCCTGTTTTGAAGTACTCACGCATAGGGGTAACAACAGTAAAAAAATCATTTTTTTTTAAATGGTCGAGCAACCAATTTAATGTTTCTGGACCGTTTGGTATGGATTGACCCTATTGCGAAGTCATAGTGTTGATGAGATATGCAATTGTGTTGAGTTGAAAAATAACGCCCTGACGGTTATAAAAAACTTCTCGTGAACAATTTTAACTTGTGTCAATATTACGACCTAAAGTTTTACAATGAAAAACGCTCATAGAGATTAAAATACAAACATTTCAAAATTAAAACAGTTACATTTTTTAATTGGCAATTCCGGCAATCGTTCTCAGACGCACTGGAGAAGCCAAGCTAAGCAACCCATTATAAAAGTGCTGTCACCACGCCTTAACCAACAAAATAGAATTTGTGCTGACCGGAAATTATTTATTAACTACTAATTAATCTCTAAAGTAAAAAGTATAAGATTCTAAAAAGTCTATTTAGCCTATAGTTGGAACATTATAGGGGTAAAAGTGAACATAAATAAGCCTATGGTCATGCCAGTCTATGGTTAGTAGGACTAGATTTTTCCTAGTCACCGAAAGTCTGGATTAAACAAAATCAGCTGTTTTTATTTAATTTAAATTTTTATTTTTAAAAAGAAAAACATAATCTGGAGCATAGCTTTAATAAAGAGTTTTACAAAATTAAGAATTTATAAAATTTTTTAACAAGTTTTTTGAAACTCTGTCTGCAGTTGGGTCTAGATTAGCGAATGCATATTGTAACGTAAAAGGTCACCATAGGACTTTAATTTATTTTTACTTACCCTACAGGTTAACAAAGTTTCTATTTTTTACCCTAGAAATTTGTCTCTTAGTAGTGTAAGTTATTGAAAGTCTTTCTCAAATGAAGTTTTGAAGTTGTAATAAAAGAATGAGGGATATGAGATTCAATTTTCCGAATAGTACATTCAATGAATTCTTGACGAGGAAGTAGCATTGTCTGTAGCATCATTCGGCCATCACTTACCCACTGAAAATTTGATTTCATCTTCATCATCAAAATCTTCTAAGATGTCTTCCAAATAAAGCTTCAGTGGCTCAGATGTTTTAGGACATTTATCACAGCGGCGCAGCATGCAATCTCTATTCTGTCGGTTACAAACTAACATATTACGGACAGATTCTTTATCATGCTGATTCATTGCATTAGCTAAAAGCTCCACATTTTGGTGGTATAAGCACACACATACACAATGAGTGCCTGGTGAACCAGCCAACACACACCATTTCGGTCTCAGAGAGCAAAATTTAGAAAATCCTAGTTTTAGCTGTGGATACCTATTCTTAAAAACAACAAATAGTTCATGTAGG
>JAFIDM010003304.1:2183-14632 GCA_023159025.1 Thereuonema tuberculata | reverse complement strand
AAGGCAATTTGGTGAGATTTGTGCTGAACTTATTTCTTGTTTTATTTAAAATATTTCGGGATATTTGTAATTGTTTAAAATACAGTTTATTCATCTAATAAATTATGCAAGAGGTTTCTTCCAAAGGATTAATGTAGCTAAACAAAAGTTTTCATGTTCCGTGAGGTTTTCGGGACAACATTTGGTGTGGCCATAAAGCAAATAAGGTTCTGCAGCACTGTATTAAAGTATGCAGTTGCTTTTAATTTCTTATAATTTATCTTCAAAGGGTTGATAGTTGTTCACAAATTCATGATGATTTTAAAAGATATCATTGAAGGCATTGCAATAAAATTTGCAATAATTTTAATCTAAGTATAGAAGATGTTACAAGTAGTTCTGATGACAGTTGTCGTTTTAGAATGATTACATCAATGAAAGATAAAGCTCCCAAGTTTAACGGATGTTGTTGATAATGAATGAAGTAGTGGATGTAGGTTAAGTTAAAGACGGCAGAATGGAAGATGGTTAAATAATCTACTTCACCTGTCTGTAATCCCTTATGAATAGTTAAAGCACCTGATTTGGAAAAGCTATTTTTTTATAAAAATTCAAATTTAAATGGCTTCTCACCTCTATGGGATCTCATTTCAGCAGATAAACTGTCTGAATGAGAAAAGCTTTTCTCACAGAATTCACATTTAAATGGTTTCTCACCTGTATGTGATCTCATGTGAGTAAATAAATTGTATGATTGAGAAAAGTTTTTCTTACAAAATTCACATTTAAATGGTTTTTCACCTGTATGGGTTCTCGTATGAGTAGTTAAGTGGCTTGTTTTTGGAAAGCTTTTCTCACAAAATTCGCATTTATATGATTTTGCAACTGTTTTGGACGACATTTCAATAGTTCACTTAAGTGATGGATTCCAATAATTTCCTTACTGTCTTACTTCAAAGTCACAAACAACTCTGAGTCTAAATAAGATCTGATTTTAAGAATTGAAAAAGGCTTCATTCAAGACAATGCAGAACTATATATCTGAAGCAATTGAGAACTAGTTATGATGTTGCATCAAAAGGAAGTAATATCTTCATTATAACAGAGTTCTACTTTAAATAACGTTGAAGTCTATGATAAATATACGTTTGAAAGACAAGTTGAAAGTAACAGTGATGCCAAAACAAAATACCCGAAATCACTCACACTTTTTACAGACACTTTTAAAAACACATTTAAAGCTACAGAATTTTCAATATTAATCAAACTATAAATCACATGGATTCCATTTCAATTCTCGATATTGCTTCTCCTTTTCTGTTAACAACCAAAATTCTGCAGATTGAAAGAGAAATCTGTAATGTTGGCTACATTCCGGCAAGGATCATTTTATCCAGGTTAGGAAGCTTCGGCGCTTTTCAATAGGGGAATTTGGCACTCCGAACAGAGACGCCAGATGGCGCAAAGTACAGTGTCAGTTTTATCGCTCCGAAAGCACAGGTTAGGAAGCTGCGTGTTGTGAATTTGTCAAGGACAAAAAGGAGAAGGCCAGATGGCGCAAAATGTAGTGTGAGACTCACTGCTCCAAAAGCATAGTGATATCCTATGCAGAAACCTACAAGTTTAAAAGTCATTTCATCAATAAATTTTATGTCCTTTTGTAATTTTGGTTATGGAAAAATTTACAATAAGGACATAAAATTATTTAATGCCTCTAAAATCCGAAACTCTTCAATTTGGGAAAAACAAATAAAAAGATTTATTTGATGTTAATTTCATCATTTAGCTTCAAATAAAAAAACAGAAAAAATGTACAAATTATTTATAAAACTGAGGTAAATAAAACAGAAGTTAAATTCAGGTATAATAGAATTTCTTCACATCATATTTTTTGCAAAAAAGTAAACTTATTAAAGCTTATAAATTATTAAAATATTAAAGCTCTTAAAACTTATTAGAGCCGAAAACTTATTAAAACTTACTATCTATCTATCGGGATTCGTAGCTCTTTTCCATATTTATTAATATTCTAGCTGAACCCGGCATGTGTTGCAATGCCACTCAAAAAAAGAAAGGGCCCGCTGTCGGTCCGGGGTAAGATATTTAGGTCCTTTTATCGCCTTCCACCCACCCAAGTGTGGTGTCCCTGCCCCCCATAAGAGAGCGAATTTTTCACTTTTTGCAATAGACTTGGGGGGCCCGAGAAGGGGCCCTAAATATAAAGTCCGGTGACGGTCGGGGGTGGGACACTTATGCCTTTGTGTCGTCTTCCCCCACCCAAGTGTGATGCCCCTGCCCTCCAATAGGGGGTCGGATTTTTCACTTTTTGCAATAGACTTGTGGGCCCGAGAAAGGGGCCCTAAATATAAGGTCCCGGTGTCTGTCGGGGGTGGGACACTTATGCCCTTGTGTTGCCTTCCCCCCACCCAAGTGTGGTGTCCCTGCCCCCCATAAGAGAACGAATTTTTCACTTTTTGCAGTAGACTTGGAAGGCCCGAGAAGGGACCCTAAATATAAGGGCCCGATGTCATTCGGTGGTGGGACACTTAGCCGTGTCGCCTTTAACCCATCCAACCCATGTAACACAAAACTTATGGCCCAACGTTGACAGTCAACCGTTGGCCCAACGTTGTAATTGGCAGAGTTGCCAACGTTGGGCCCACATCAACTTTCCCAACGTTGGGCCAACGCAGTCGTGCCAACGTTGGGCCAACACGCTCGTGCCAACGTTGACAGGAAATCGTTGGCCCAACGTGGGAATTGGCAGAGTTGCCAACGTTGGGCCAACGAGGCTGTGCCAATTTTGGACCAACATAGTCATAAAAAAAGTGATCCAAAACAACATTGATGTTTGTAAATAGCCAAGTACATCAGCAAAAGGAAATTTCCTAGATTCTTTATCTTACACCAGCAAAATTCAAATCAAATGAAACAAATACACAGCAATTAAAGACACAGACAATTAAAATTTGCTTGTTTAATTAAGTCCACTACATCAAAATTTTCATATTTGCTCTCCTTTAAAAAGAAATTGTAAAACTACTGAAGCAAATGATATGTTTTCCAAAAAAGTTATTCTGCAATATTTAGAAATAACAAAAAGACCATTCTTTAAGTTTCATGGCTATTTACAAATATAATGTTCTTTGGAATCAGTATTGCAAATTGTTTTGAAAACAATATAAATGAACTATTATGATTTATGATAAAATCTTGTCCATAAAAATAAATTAGTTCATAGTAATCCTCAAAATCAACTCTCCATGTCAATACTTATTATTTATCCAAGCTTATTGCTTTGTGAATACTAAGCATGTTTGAAAAAGGTTATTAAAATTTTTTAAATCATATTAGGAAATTAAAGTTACTGTTTGTGTAATATGTCCATGTGGATATTAAGTTTTTAATACACCAATACTCTTATAGATATGAAATTGGATGCAGAAAATACTGCTTCATAGCTTAGCATTACTTTTAATGAAATAAATATTTACTATATTAAATAACTTAATGTACAGTAAAGTTGGACAAAACTGCTACATAGTAGAAATGACAATTTTATTAATCAACAAATTGCTTTTCAAATAATATGTGAATGAAAACAAGTTATAAAGTAATTTGACAATGTACATATGCACAAGTTTGATAGTTTAGTTACAAAACACATAAATAATGTATATACACAAATTGATATTTAATTTTATCACAGTAAAACTTAAACTGCCATTGATGTAACATCAATGTTGGAATGATTGAAAATGAGTATTAGAAATCCTACTTTCAGTAAATTAAAAAAAAAAAAAACACCTCTATCTTGTTTTCCTGTTGGAAATGACAAATTTTGAAATGTACTAAAAAACATAAATGTTAATCATAACACTGATCTGAATTACAAATATTTTAATTTAAAATTGTAATGACAAAAATCAGTAATTGTAAATTTGTGATCTACATCAGCAAGTTTGAATCTATACACCCTGCTTTAATTGAAAATTCAAGCCATTGCTATGCTAACTTATTATAGCCTTTGTTTATGCAGAACAGCAACATACTTTTAACTTAGATTGACTAATTTATCATTCATTATGAAATAAAAATAAACATTACCCCATGCATTTACAAACAACCAATTTTATTGTAAGTGATAAAAATAATATGAAGACCCTACACTTAGCTGAAGATCTGTCTGATAATGATTGAAGTATCATATAGTCAGTGGAATGTTTTTAATCCTCAACTAGTAAACAAACACAAAAAACTATTGTTCAAAATAAAATACTTTTAAAATTTAAAATAAAATTTAAAAATAAGTGCTTCTGAAGAGTAATTCTGCTGATGATGTTTCTTCTTAACAATTGAAAAAAAAAAAAAGGTAAACGCATTTGTGCTTCTATTTGCTGGTCGAGCAGAACAGTTTTCTAGCAAACATAAGCACAGATGCATTTGCTTGTGGAGTTTTTTAAAATTATCAAGACGCCAAGCTCAAGTATCGATAGAAAACACCGTGAATAAGATTATTCTTCAGCCACACTATTATTTTGAAATTGTAATTAACATGACCTTTTCTAGTGTTCTTGATGTTGATTTCCACCACTTTATTACAATCTTCAAAAATTCAACAAGTCCTTCACTATTCTGATTGTCCAAAAGTGATGCCGCAACAATATTTGTTTCATGAAAAATTCTCAAACATAAACTTACATTCTGTCTTTTAAGGTTACTTGGAGAAAGAGCTTTCTCATTTAATTTTGGAGCAAGTTTACTAAGCTGCTTTTTAATTCACATGAATTAATTTCAAATCTTTAAATGATACTGTAAAAATTTTAGTAGTTCCCAGATCTGAGGGAAAAAAATGAAGCCTTCTCGGTTTGTTGGTTAATCCAATTATTTCTGATGCTGTTAAGAATATGAACCGAATCAAAAACTATGAAAATTTTCAATTCACCGTTTTTGGAATTACTTATTAAAGTTGTTAATGCACCACCACAAATAATAGGGTATCCAGCTTTTTTACAATTTCTATTATCTGCTCTTGTCATTTCTAGAAGATCACCAGCAGTTAAATTTTTAACAGGAATAAGGGCTGCAACTGCTTTATTGTCTGAATATATAGAAGATGTCACAAAACTCTGTACACTGTTGTCAGCCTGTAAATTTTTGTTTGCACTGAAGCCAGACAAAGTATTCACAGAAAAATTAATTTCAGTTATTGTAATAATCTCATCTAATAGCAAATTTACAAGTAATTCATGATTTTCTAATTTTTCAGCTTTTGTTTTTAAATACATAAAGCAAAAATTCCAATGTTGTGTGTCTTTTGGAAATTGAAAGACTTTTGTCATCTCTTCATATTTCTAAATTGAGCCTGCATCCAGGCACACAACACGAAGGCATGTTACCTGAAAAAAAAAATAACAGGATTTTAAAAAAATGATTGTAAAATTTCAATATCAAATCCATTTCAATATTTAAATATTGAGCACGTATTGAAATGGATTTGATATTTTTATTTTTTTTCTTATATATTTTGTTTAAGAATGTTCTCTAAATAGAGATTTTTTTTTTAATTCTATTATTAAAGACTTAAATAAAATTACTTTTAATATTAAAAAAAAAGGGTTTGTTAATATTGTCATCCACAAGTATAAAAAACAATATTACTATTATTGTAATCTTACACTTTCAGTTCATAATATAAATTAATAATAATATTTTTTTTTTATTTGACTATGATTTTTAAATATAAAAGTTATAGTCCCATTAGGAATGACAAATCCCTATCAACAGGTTCTGAATATAGGTATAGCCTACTATAATTGTTTAATTAATTTTAAATACAGTATCAATACAGTATTAACAAACATTAAAAGACTTACATCACTGTATATAGTTTTTTTTGTCAAGTAGACAGCTAAGTGCTAATTTTCTAAAATTTTATATTAGGCAGTAACATAATTTAAAAGTTAAAATAATTTTCTGATTTAATTCTAAATATATTTGTACTTGTGTATATTAAAGTTATCTATGTTTAGCTTATTTTTGTCGAGTAAAGTAAGAACTAGTAACAATAAATATTAAGGACATTGTAATTAAGTAAATTGAATAAAATAATTAAATGAGATATTACATACAGGATAGTTTGGTCCTGAAGGAGGAGTGAGACATGATACTGTAGGTCCGTTTTTTTGAGGGATTTCCTCACTCCGGGATGAGATGTGGTCTCGATATTTCGGCCCCGTGCCTCGGGCCTTCTTCGGGAGATGTTTTAAAAGTCAATCACATGAAGGTGAGCGCATACTGAACGACTTTCGTCGTTAGATCCTCGGATGAGTTGTACATCGTGTCTGATTCCGAGGGAATGTTGTTTGCACTGAGAAGCAGAGGGGGTGGGAGGAAAAAAAGGGGAAGAGTCCTGGGGACAATTTCTTAATTGCGTGGGGGAGGGGTTGCGGGAGCAGCGGCAACGGTCTCTTCGAATTCAAAAACTGTTAGACAAAAAAAGACAGCAAGGCCAGCAGGGGGAGAGAGTTTGAAAGATAAAATGGAATGAAATGAAATAAAATATAATAAAATGAAACAAAATATAATAAAACCAAATAAGATAATTAATATGTAGGAAAATATAAATAATACGTGGAACTAATTGAATGCTAGACGTGGGAAGATTGGAAAGAGAAAAAAAATAAATATTATTAATAACAGTAAAATTAATAGTAATAATTCACCTGAATTGTATATATAAAAATAAAGAAAAAAAAAATAGAAGCTGGAAAAATTGTCATGGATAGAATGTAGTGTGATATGAGAGAAAAAAAGGAGACAAAAGGAACGAACCAAAATAAAAAGTCCCTTTATATGTAAAATGGAAATAATTGACGTGAATATATAAACGGAGAATAAAAGTCTGATAAGAACTTTGAGGAGAAAAAAGAGAAAGAAAAAAAAAAAAAAGAAAAAAGGATGAAGGAAAATAAAGGAGACGAATGTAGAGTTGGAGTTAGTTGAATATTTACATAGGAGACATAGGAAGAAAAAGGTTAAATGTGGAAGTCAAAAAAAAAAAAAAAGAAAAAAGAAAAAAAAATTAATAATAATATATATATATATACACATATATGTACGTATACATACATTCAAACACACACACCAACACAAATAGATAAAGGTATGCACATACATACACAAATAAATATGTACACATATCCACACACACACACATATACATACATTTATACACCAACCCACATACACACCAATACACACATACACGCCCATGCATACAAACATATAAAATATATATATAAAATAAAATAAAAAATAAATAAATAAATAAATAAATAAATAGGTTAATTAATTAGGGTTATTGGAATGGAATGGAATTTGTTGTGCCTTTAGGATTGGGTGCCAAAGGTGGTTAAGAAGACCTTTGTCGTTGTTGAGGGTGTTTGGGGTTTTCAGAATCCAGTGCGTCTCAAAGGTGACATTCTGGAAAAAATCATTCGTGGGTTGGATGATTCTCGCTGTATTCCATGATGGGAGGTGTCCTGTGTCAGTGGTGTGGTGTGAGAGACCTGTGCATTTTCTTTTTAGCCGGACATCATCTTGGTGTGGTTTGAGCCGGGTTGTGAAGTTTTTCGTGGTCATCCCGATGTAGGAGGATTCACAGGAAGGTTCGCATGGGATGCAGTAGATTCCACTTAGAGAGGAATTGTTTTTCCTGGGTTTGTGGTCGGTGAAGGTATTGAGGATGTTAGGTTGTGCTTTAATACTGAGGAGGATGTTGTGTTGGAGGAAAAGTCTCTTAAGGTGGAAAGTGGCATGAGGGATATATGGGATGGAAATGTAGTGGGAGGGCTTGGGATGGGAGGATTGGGTATGGGGTTTGTTGAATCGGTTGAAGCATCTGCGGAAAATGCTCTCCATTGTTTCTAGGGGGTAACCATGATTTGTGCCTGTGTTGGTGATGTGTTTGACTTCTTCCCGAAGGTCCGTTGGTTGGGAGCAGTATCTGAGGGCCCTCAGAAAGAAGTTGTACCAAATGTTGTGTTTTTGCATCATGGGATGAGCGGACGTTTCATGGATATAGATTTCCCCGTCTGTCGGTTTTCTGTGTACGGAAAAATCAAGGTGATTTTTCCGTTTTTTGACAAGGGTGTCAAGGAACGCTAGTTTCCCATTGGACTCCTTTTCCGTGGTGGTGGTGATTTTGGGGTGGGTCTTATTAAATTCATTGACGAAAATTTGGAACTGTCTTTCAGTGTGTGGCCAGATGATGAAAGTGTCATCAACATATCTAATATATAATTTTGGTTTGTGTGTCAGTCCCTTGAAAAACCACCTGGAAGACAAATTTTTCTTGTTTCTTAGATTATATGATGTGATATGTATTTAACGAGTGTCAATAATAGTTAATACAATTCAAGTTGAAATAAAATTCAATAAACACACATTTTTATAAGTTTCAAAAAATATATATATTAAACGAATTTGTATAAGCCGTGCAAGGGCTTGAAAACCGATTTCCACAATGTTATGTATACAAATTCCTTTAATATATACATTTTTTTAAACTTATAAAAATGTGTGTTTGTTGAATTTTATTTCAACTTGAATTATATTAGATATGAGGATTTTTGTTTTTCTTCTTTCTTGTGCTCAATGATTTTATAATAGTTATTAATTAGTATGTTGTATATGAATTTTTGTTTGGGATTTAGTATACTATATTGAAGATTCTTATTTAACATCATACTTTTATCTTTTACATTTTGCTTGAACAAAATTAACTTTAAAATTTTCTTTTGTGGATTAATTATAGATTTTAAACAACTGTCATTGGTGTTGGCCGGAATGTTTGCAGAGTAATTTATGTCTGAATCGAATAAAGCATTATATAATAATATTTTAATACGCGTTGGAAGTATGTCTTTTATATGATAGAATATGTATGACAGTATATTTAACTAATTATGTAACATTTTAATGTGATTATTCCAACACAATGTCATTTATTATTACACCCAGATATTTAATTGTTTTTGTGTACTTTACAAACACATTTATATATATATATATATATATAATTTATTTTTTTTGTGCATAGAGCTAAATTATGAAAATGGTGTCAGTGGACTTCAAATTACTTTCTCTGGCGTGACAGAAAATTGAAAATATTGTTATTGCCGAAAATTCTGCAAATTCTATAAATATATTTATTTTATCAATTTCTCTAGATTATGAATCACATATGCAATAAAATGTAATGAATTTATTTGGTTTGATTTGGGATTTTGTTATTCATTTTTTATAGTTTTAGCAGATGAAGTTATTCAAACAACTAAGATTGTTTTCTTTAAACGACTGTTTATAAATATACATTTAAAATCGTGAACACAAAACAAACGAAATCTTATTTTATTTTTGTCAGCATCTCCTCATTACAGAAAATATCCACATTTTTGAAATGCGCATTATTATTTACTTAAATTAAATCCAATTATATTATTTCTGTTAGTAGCCTATAATTATGAAATACAACAGGTACCTTATTTTAAACACATTCATTTTTAATTTTAAAGAAATAAAATTTTAATGATTTCCTTCAATCAATGTTAATTAAAGAACCAATAATTAAGAGAAAAGAAAATATAAAATACTTAAGATAAAAAAAAAATATTTTTTTAATTAAAATTTTATAATTCAAACAGATAAACAACAGCACCAAACAGATTTAATTAATAGTTTCAAAATTTCATTACTAATACCTATGATATATCCATTATAAAATCTAATTATCATGTAAATTACGCCTCGTTAATATGCATGTCTTAGATTTGTGACCAATAGTTTTTTTATCAAATCAGAGCTCAAAAAACGACATTCGTCTTATATTCGGGCCAATACGGTATGTGCATTGGGCTGAATTATTTTTATTAAACAATTTACATTGATCTTATTCTTTCTGAGAAATTAATCTTCTAATTAAACTACTTTACAAGCAAAAGCATTGCTGGTGATTAACTCAAAACAATTACTTATTAACTATTATTAATCCTTTTCAAATTTTCAATAATTTCCTTACAAATGTGCCTATAATGTAGTTTCGATTACTAAGTATCGAAGATAAAATTCTAATTAAAAACAAAAATAGAAAATATGTATTCTGAACACAAAATCATGCCTGATTGAATTATTATTTTTCATTAATATCTATGTACGAATACACAACTAAATACATTAATCCTAGACAATTAAAAACAAAAAATTCATTGTGATTTCTACAAACACAGCCAGAGGAAATCAAGTAAAACAATAAATTACATTTCTCAATTAACTACAGAAAACAAAATATTTTCTTCAACATTTTATAGATTTAAACAAATTAAAGCAACATTAAAACTAGCCTAAGATGCACTAGTAATTTCATAATGTTTTGTAATGTTAATGACTACAAATATTCACTTTTAATTCTTTGTTTTAAAGATTATCATTCCATTGAGTAACAAATTTTATTGCAGACAACTCAGCTGGAAAACTACAAGCTTAATATATCTTAAAAACACTCTTCTACTGAGTAAGAACCCCTATTCATAATAATATACAGACCATCTGCAGCTCTCAATATTGATTTAAAACCATCAATAAAAATATTTAAATCATCCATGTATGTACTTGGATCTGTATCATCAAGAGTAATTATTTTAACTTTTCTTTAATGATGGACGAACATTTATAAGATTCAGTGAACACATAAATAAGAGCATTCTTGATCACAGAAAAAGTTTGTTGGGGAAAATGCATGTCAGTAAGGATGGACAACATGCATCCTCCTGTAGTTAGTTTCCATCGACTTTATTTGCTGCATTTGTATTGATCTGTGTTAGGTGAATTCTCCACAGTTCAGGATACTTTGAGCTTTCCGTAACTGGAGAAGAAAGATGTTATTATTTCTCTTCAGGCAGAAGTATGAAGATCGTGAAAATCCCTGGTCAAGGAGAACCAATGAAAGAGTCTAACCTAGCTTTGGAGACGATATATCGAAAACTTAACACCGTGTGATGACCTGCTGAGAGCTTCCCACTGCCAGGAAAAACAGGCGACGGTTGACCGTTAGCACTTGTAAGGAGATGAGGAAAGGTGAGCAGTCCGTTTCAGCTATTTCCGATGGACGCTTCTTGGTGACGCTGAGGACGAAAGGTGCATACGTGACCTACTGAGCTATCAGCGAAGCATCCCCTTGGATCGAGGTGGCAGATGATCCTTAGTCAGGATTCAAAATGGTGGAACTGACACGAACCCTCCATCCACATGACACTTGTGACCCACTGTTGTTGGATCGGTTTCCAGAATGTAAATACTATACATGTTGCTTCATTTAGGAGAACCGACTGCATTTTCATTTAATGCTAAAGCAGTGTACTTTCTCCTGTCAGCGTTTTCATATGAAGTTTACAACCTTTTGGTCGAAGGATGAAAATATCCCGAACCAAAATCAGCTGAAAGGTCGAGAGAAAATCCTCCCTGCAGGATAGCAGTCATTTACTGCACAGCAGTTCAATAGAACCCTACCTTAACAGACATTTTTTAATTTTTTTTTTGTAGATACGTCATCATATCAATAAACTCCAGGAATAAAATGCACTTTTTATTTCTAATGTTTAGAATGATTTTTGTTTTGTTTTAATAATCAAAAGAACCTATGTTTTAATTATAGAAGATTTCTGTAAGAATCTGATACATAGCAGATAAGAATAAGCAAATCAATAAACCATCTGTTTGTACATTTTCTATAATAAAAGTGCAGATGATTGTCAAAACCAAAATAAATAATTTTCTGAGCTGAAGTAAACTTCATAAGTTGAAATCAAACTCATTCTAATTAATGACTCTGCGAATTTTAGTTTTGATAACTTAAAACAGCCTCAAATGCACATTAAGCAAACAAAGAAACAATCAGACAAACAAGCTTTGCTTTTTATAATTATACATGAAGCAAATATCTATATAATCTACAGTGCTTTCACCTTATAAAATATTACAATAATTTTTTTTAAAAAAGTTTCTTTTTAAGTACAGTGGAACCAGAGGAAAAAACTTTACTTTATACATACGAAGATGTATATAATCTACAATGCTTTCACTATATAACTTTACAATACTTCTCTGGAAAATTTCTTATTTTGATGAACTTTTACTTGCGTGGGATTTCAAATGAACTGATAATGCACTTGAGGAATTAAAAGTTTTTTTACAATATTTACAATGATAAGGTCTTTCACCTGTATGCAATCTGGTATGAGTAGTTAAATTAGTTGATCTGTTAAAGCTTTTTTCACAAAATTTACATTTAAATGACTTCTCACCTGTCTGTAGTTTAATGTGAGAAGATAAATGGTTTCTTTGAGAAAAGCTTTTCTCACAAATTTGACATTTAAATGGCCTCTCTCCAGTATGTGATCTAATGTGTTCAG
>JAFIDM010003303.1:0-14635 GCA_023159025.1 Thereuonema tuberculata | reverse complement strand
GTAATATTTTGTAAATTACAAGTACGAAATGAGTTCTCCAAATAAATGATTTTTCATCTCAGAATTCTGTTTTATTCTTTTAAATAATGTCAGACTGGAAAATATAGTGTTGATTCTTATATAAATACTTCCTTATCCATTATGTATCGCATTAAAGGATGGAATGAACCAATTATGTGAAAATCTAACAAAAAAATTAGCAACTCAAACTATATGACAACTTAAAAACTTTGAATAAATTATATGGATATGAATATAAAAAATATACAAAAAGTGGTACAGTATTCTGCTTCAGTAAAAAAAATAATTGTAATTAGTTCTTTTGCTTTTACCACCTATTAAGCTGAAATTTTATTCATCAATTGAAGATTAAAAAAATTAAAACATCTCACAATCTTCTCCTTGAGATTGAGCGTTCCATGATCAGTGGGAATACGTTGACAGTAACCCACGTCCACAATAACCCCCAGGAAAGAAATCTGGCCCACATTTGATAGAGGGCTAGGTGAACCATGGGATCCGTCTGGAGAAGAAATACCATGAGAAAAAGATCTCACCAGGAATTGGAAGAGAAAAGCTCTTCCAGCCACTATTGCTGGGTCCTATCCCTCTGTAAAATGGGGGCCAGATTTCTTTCTTGAGGGTAAAGATGGGAGGGCGTCAGGCTCCTTTTAGTCCCTTTGGAACGGGCCCAGTAATTGTGAAGAGTAATAAATTACAAAGAAATCAGAAAATTGTTGTTGCTATATCTGAAAACAAATAAATAAATAAATTCTAAATTGATATAAGAAATTAAAAACTTATTGGTTCGAACTGTTTTAATAACAATAATCAATGCTTAATGTGTGTCTAAATAATAATACACCACTAGACTCAAACGAATACATTTGATTTTATTATAAAACTGTTTTCTTTTCTTTTTATATTTTTTTTTTTACAATTCAATTTAATTTGTAATGTTCAGTTTATTGTTTTAAGTTATTTATTTATTTTCAAATCCATTCTTTATCTCAGAAATCTGAATTTGTTTTTTTTTTTTGCTATTTTTATGATCACGGTCACCGAGTGGTAAGTTCGCCTGTATGAGGGTTGGAGGAGACAGTTTCGATCTCACCATTCTCCTGCCATCGGGTCCTAATATCTACCCAGCCTTGTGTAAAATGAGTACAAGGTGTTGTATTCGGGCAGTTCAGGTGGGCGAGCTTTTGGCTGACCTCATCTCAGTCCCTGGTCTTGTGACTTTGGAACGTCAGCTCCTGCGCCCCGATGAGCCATAATGGGCCCGTGTAGGACATGGGCCTAACCTTATATTGAAGAAGATGTAATCGTTTTTTTCTTTGATATTTGAAAAAGAGAATCCGAATGTATTCCTGAAACATTCATGCATTTAAGTATTTCCTATGATATAAAATAATGTGTTCGCCTAATAGCAATAATAAACCTCCTTTTGAAATTATTTTTAAGGAAATCTGTATATTTTATATGGCAATATGATATTGAATGTGATTCTATCTTTTTAGAAATAAACAATTCTTTTAGTAGAGAATAAAAAATGGAATATTAATGCAAGAAAAGATTTTAAGAAAAAAACAATGTTTTCTATATCCTTATTTTCCTTGAAATTTCTGTAATTCTACAGAAATTAAGTTTTTTTTTTACAAATTCATATTAATAGAGAGAGAACTTTTTTACTTAAATAATAGTAAAAATTCAAATAACATTTAAGCTCCAAATAATGATACATATATGATTACTATGATATATATGATACATATAATGATATATATGTAATAAAAAAAAAAAAACTTGGGTTATAAAAGCGGAATATTGTTGACTGCATTCTCTGGAATAATGATTCAGTTTCACTGAATGATTTAGTATTTTTTAAATGTTCTTTTTTTAAATGTTAAATATATAAAAAAAAAATGTTTCCAAAATTAGACGGTTTTTATTTTGTTTTTGTTTTTTTCTAATTTTGTAATACCTTAATACTTGCAACATTTACATGTACTTATATCCGAAAAGTTGAAAAGTTTTTAATGTTTTTTCATTGTTGCTTAAAATTGGAATCGTTAAAAATTGATAAAATAAACAATAGGAGCAATACTTGAAGAGTCATCAAATTTATTGTTCACATAGTTGTATAATATTATAAAGAAGTTAATATAATTTTGTGGTAAAGAATAAATTTAAGGGCGAACCATAATAATAAAAAAAAAATAATAATAAAAAAAAGTGTAGTAAGGTAATAAAAAGTAAAAAAAATGTTAGGAAAAAAATTAAAAAAAGTTTAGAAAATAAGAAAATAAGTTTGGAGCTTACATGGACATTGAGAAAAAAAAAGAGTAAACAAACGTTCAATTCAAAACCACCAGAATAGAAATCCGAGTTTTATCCATCAAGCTATAGATGATAGCTGAAATGAAATGTTACATTTCTAACTTTTAAGTTATTAGCGGGAATCCAATGAAAACAATGCCAAATATCTCGAACATGGGGTGAGGAGACCCGAAAATACCCAATCTCTACGCTGTTTGGACCTCTGAACACGATGTGAAGTCTACACCTACACTAGCGTCGAGACACAACCTGTTCTCATCACTAAACATAACGCTGTACCATTCATCTTTCCAGGTGCTTCTTTCGCGACAGCACTGGAGGCGGTCCGCACAGTGGCGAGGCATGATCGGAAGTCTGGCGAGAGACACCCGTGATCGGAACCCAGATTCCAGCAAACAGTTGCAGCTGGTGCTAGCTGGTGCTAGCTGGTGCAGCTGGTGCTAGCTGACACCCTTGCTCCTAATCTGTGCTGCGGTTGCCGTGCGATCCGCTATGGTCTTTCATATGATACGATGGTTCACGTGAGCATCCGTGTGCCACTGCCATCAGGAACCAGCTGACGAACATCTACACCTTCCTCGGACTACTGGCGCCAACACTGAAGCAAAGCGGACACTTTACTTCTAGCGTGTTTAGCGATGCTCCTGAACGATCACCCGACCTCTCTCAGACCCATAATAGGATCTCTCTCAGACTCCCATAACTGCACATACTGTGCTCTCCTTTGCCATCCTGGCATGTCTACAACGTTCGCCACCACTTTGCCACACAGTATGGTGCTAGTAGCAGCCGACAACTTTTTCTACAAATAAGCAATTGTCCATGGCCAGTACTCGCTTCCTAATGCTTTCATAGGGCTGCGCTTTTGATCATCGCATTTATTGCCATCTACCAGTATCACACTTAAATGCGATGCATCCCATTCATTTTCTTAGGGGGTGTTCATTTTTCATTTTCCACCAGTGCATAAACAAAGAAAGTAAAGGAATGTAGTTTAATGACGGTATATAATAAGGATCAACTTTAGCGAGAAGTTGTTCAAATGACAAAGTCGGGAAAATGACACCACATTTTTCATGTTACTGTTGGAAAATACCATTATATTTATCATTAATTTTAACTGGGTTTCAGATTTTTCTTATTGCTACGAATTTTAGTGAGGATTTTCTTCTACCGCATAAAGACATTCCTGACATCACCGCTAGCTAAATCAAGCTACACAACTTTCCATTTCAATATTACATACAAATTTATTATGGACATGGAAAAGATTTCAATTGTGAATCTCGTATAGAGAGTATGGTATCTGCAGTACGTTTGGAAGTAAAGAGACTCAAGAGTCAAATTCCTTATAATTTGATGTATGTTGTATTAATTGATACTAGAGCTTTGAATGCTCTTACTAAAGTTCCGTTATTATTCAAACAAAACTGGTGATACTCATGTACCGGTACTTGAGAATGGTCGGATGTTCCTTGCAAACAATCTTGAAAAAACTACGAAGTTAATTTAACACCAAACATACGGAAAACTGGAGTTATTTGGAGTTGTAGTCTTCTGATAAGATCAGCAGACTTATATTCCCGTTTTGTCTGTCATGAAGGTCAGAATCGTTAAAATCTCATTAAATTATCATTAAGCACAACAATCTCAACAATCGGAACAATTGCGATTTGTAATGCAGCTCTACTACAATCGTAACAATCACAGTAAATGCAACAACTGCGCATTTTGCATTCATAACAATCACATTTATAATAATATGGAATTTAAAGCAATTTCAATAATATTTTCGTATCAGAAGATGTTGCGAAGCATTGTAGTTGGTTTCTAATCGCTTTCCCTCCCTTGTTTTTTTTAGAAATTGGTTCTCAACTGACAGAAAGAACTGCTGAAGTTTGACAATCTTACATCTTCGTCATCTTATTTTAAACATTGAATCTGAAAGAACAATTTTGAATCAGTGTGGATGGGACAGGAAGATATGAAGCAAAAAAAAAAACAAAACAGCAGTTTATAACTTTAAACTTAAACATGTAGAGGGTCGAGAAAAATCCACTTGAACCAAACTTATTTCTTTCTTAAAATAGAGTGTCAATCAGAACAGCTACGATTAAAATTACCTTCTTTTCAACTTCTGAATACTGATGTACCAAAATTGGCACTCGTACACTAAATTATACAGAATCAAATACTACTGTTCTTCATTAAATAGTCTACCATCGTTTTTAATAAACTTTAAGAAAACTGATATTTAAATAAAGAAAAGAAAACTTACTACTTCTTTTGCTTTTGTTTTCTCTCCCCAGCGTATGTATAATATACTTTTATTTTCAATAAACTCCAGGGATTCTTCATCGATTTCAGTGTCTTCATTGTCAAATATTCTAACTTCTTCATTATACTTAACTTCCCATTTGTCACAGGCTGAAATTAATGAAAAAAGGGGAAAAACTTTAGTTAAATTTAAGAATAATTAGATTCAAAATTAGGATTATCTTATGTTGTCAAAATGAATATTTAATTTGAAATAGGAGTTTCTAGAAGTCAAAATGCTATTTTTCCTATGTTTAGTACTTGAAGGAATGGATTTTATTCATTACCATTCTTTTTTAGACTTTCTAAGTCATCTGCTTTAACCCATTTCTTGTCTCCTTGAGCAGTGTTCAAACCCACTCGGAAATGTCTTGAAGTCATTCTAAACAAACAAACAAAACAACAAATATTACATTTTTGAAAACATTAAAAAGAAAAGTTGCACAAAAGCGAAAAATTAATACAATTTATGTAGGAAAAAACACAGAATAGAATGAATTTTTGAATATCTCTATTGTCGAATTCTCATTATACATCTACAAAAATTATGTAGAAATTGCCTTCATATAATGTATATTAAAATCCAACTACTCCGACATCTCTTCTTTGTAACTATATCTGTCTGTCTCAGATTAAATATCAACAGAGAGTAGATTATTTTTTATAGTTTTAATAGAGGCTTTAGTAAACTATCAGCATTGTAGCCTTTACATTTTGCTTTAATTTAACTTTATTCTAACTCTGGTATCAGTAAAATGTAATAATAAAAAATATTTTAAATAATAAAGACATTAACAATCATTTCAGAAATTAAAAATTGTCAGATAACCTTCTGAAAGACGATTAATGGCTTTCAACGATTTATTAAATACAGTATTATGATTTCATAACTTTTTCAATGTTTCCGTAATTTTTACCTTTTCTTTTTAGACTTTCCAAGTCTTTTGGCTTTATTAGTTTCTTCTTACCTTGAACTTTATTCACGTGAACTCGAAAGTAATTTAAACTCAAGTTAGTCTATTTTGTTTATTATTTTGTTTTATTCTGAATGAGTTTAAACAAAATCATAAAAAATTTGAAAAACTATTATAACAGAAGATACAATATTGTTATTTTTGATGACTAAATCAGTCATCGAAATAAATCAGATGGAAGGAAGTTCAGCAAAATATAGGAAATATTAGCTGTCATTTGTTTCAATAATAAGAAATATATAATGCTTTATTTCTTGAAGAACAGACAACCAGAGCTCATATATAAAACAAAATTTTAATAATGAAGATTCATTAGTAAAATTTAGAATAGAAACATTTGGAGTAGTGCCATTGCCATATTTTGGGTTACCGAAATGTTAATTTGAGGTCCCAAAATAAACTGTTTTGTATCACCACAATTTTTTCCCTGTTGTTCCAGCATGGTATCTAGATGCCATAAATAGTGCTGCCAAGACAGGAAATGGCTCAGAAAATACTAAATTAATTATATGAAATTTGGTCGGGTGATAGACATTTGACAGGCACATTGCGGATGTTCCCGGTATTTGACATACACATAAACTTTAAGCAACTGGTGAATAAATAAAAAATGAACAAATATCTAATAATTGTAATTAGTTGTATGGCATTGATCAGATTCTATCACAATGAGCAAAATTTTCATGTCAAAATTTTGAAAACTATCGGCAATTCAAGTCAAGCGGCCATCTTGGTTCGGACATTACAAGCATTTGGCACATGATTTTCATTAAAAAACAAGTTTCACAAACGTAGTTAAAAAAGTGCTTTCTACAGCAAAACCTTCTTTAGAGCTTAAACATCTTAATAAATACTAAAAACGAATTTAAATTTGGATTAGTGATTGTTTTACAGAAGTCAATCTCTGAATGTCGGACGTTACAGATTTTGACAAAAAAGAAATTTCCCGTTTCAACATAGGCTTAAATTAAGAATTGTAGCACCCTCTGAAGCTACGAAATTTGCACAACTAAATAAAACAATAGACAGCCCAATAAGCCTAATTTTGATCATTGAACAACGCAAAAAGTATAGTATAAGATTGATTGTTTCGGACGTTACATTTTGACATACACAAAACTCAATTCAAGTCGGATTTTTGAAAGGAAGATGTGCGTTTTTGCAGTCGGTAAGGTATCTCCCTTTGATGGGAATTGCTGGAACTAACTTCAAACTTGATTTCACAATTTATTCCATATCAAAAGCGCTAGTAGAAGTGGAGCTATACTAATTCAATGACAGCGTTGTTTGCTCAGTTAACATTGCAACTGTCAAAATTAAGCACTTTTTGCTAGTTTTATAGTTAAAATTAGTCATGTAAACCATTTTTATTATGGTTTTTAATGCTTTTCTTGTTTATTTGAATATTTTAAGACTAGGTAATACACGGTTTTTTTTTTTTTGTTTAGGTTGTAATAATGAAACTTGAGACTTTTAAAAAACCCAGTTTCTAAACTCCCCAGAATATGGCAATGGCACAATAAAAATTTATTTAAAATATAAAAAAACATAAAATGGTATCAAAAACTCTACATTTTATATTTAAGTAGTTATCAACTGAAGATAAGTATGCTAATGTAGACGTACATGGCCCTTGGGATATTAAGGCTTCCTAGACCTCCCCGAGGTAACCTTAGGTCAGTGTGAAATCAACCTGACTTTAACCTCGACAAAGAAACCCTGTCCCATTTTCAGAATGATCAGGAGAACCTAAGACCCATTTGGAGAAAAAGGTAACAAAGAAAAATTCCCAACTAACGTCAAAGACTGAAAGCTTGCAATCAAAGGCTATTAGTTATAATGCTAACATAGAATTTATAGCTCCTTCCTATTAATAATTTCTATAGTACATTAGTACTACATTCCAAAGTGTACATTAGTAGCTGATTTCTTACCTGAAATGATTTTACAGCATTAACTGTGGTGAGGAAGAGAGGACTTTCTTAAGTAAATTCATCTGAGTGAAAGAATTAAATTTTCAATGGAGCACCATTAATAAAAGTGTTGTAAGTGGATCATCTGATGTAACTATGGTTCCACAATCTTATCAAACACAGTTAAAAGTGCAGAATGTTCTTATCATCTCTTGATAAATATTCAAGTGTTTAGTATTTATTTCTATAAATTAGAAAGATTAATCTTGAAAAAATTAAAAAGTAATTTTATGATTAACTAAATTTATGAAAACTGAATCTTCTCTTTCAGCTTCTGAACTACAAACAATTTTAAAAAATAAAGTTAAAGCTAAAGTCGCGATCAGACCCAGATGACCACGCGAGGCTGCTGGAGGGTAGGCTCCAGTGATCAGAACCTACGGGACAAAGCTAGTCGCTCACCCGCCTTTAACTCCCGGGAAAGAAACCCGGTACCCATTCTATAGAGGGCTGGGTAGACCCTAGGACCCGTTTGGAGGAGAATGGAGCGTGAAAAAATTCCTGGCCTCCGCCGAGGCCGGGAATCGAACCACCATCTCCAACCCGCAGCCAAGCGCCCTTACCTACTCGGCTACCGGGCCCACTTTAAAAAATAAAAATAGCTATAAATGGTAAGTGAGTGTGTAAATCATTAAAAACTTTTATTTAATAAGTCATACTATTCAAAAACATGAAATAGGACAGGACTATATATAGCAGACACTGTTAAGTTTGAGGTTAGATATCAACGTTGGCTTTTTTATGAATTGGTTTGAAATTGTAACAAAACAATTTACAGAAACAAATGTTAAGGACTTATCGGAATTCCAAAGCTTTGAAACCGAATATTACAACTTCATAAATTTCAAATTCCACTTATCTTCTTGGCTTAGAAAATTGTGCTCATTGCTGAGTGGATGATAGAGTTTTATTGCGATACTTAGAAATAAGAAACATATGCAGAACAAAATGCCTTTGAAATAATTATAGAATTCGTTTTGGAAACGTGCTTGAATACAAAGAGAATAATAACAATTTATTTTTTACCTCATGAAATAATGGACTACCAGTCGTTTGAAGGGTAAATGTTTCAGCTACATTCTAAGAATATTATGAAATTCCATATTTTTTCAATTAGAACCTTTTATAATCAAAGGTTATTAATAAATTACCTGATGTAACTTAGATAATACAATGTTATTACTCTGTTATCATGACTGTTGCTATAGTAGTTCAGATATCTTAATCTCAGATAAAATCGCAAAGTTTATTTTAGGAATATTTACAAAGTTTAATCTCGAATACAGTAAATTTAATAGTTGTATAACCAACGAACCAAAAGTTTCAACTAAAACAAACTTTATGATAGTAACCCCTCCCAAATTGTAATCTTCCATTTATTATTCTAGATAAAATTCCAATGTTTCAGCTTCATAGACCAAATAATTTCTTATTAAAGATGGATTTGGGCTTTTCTTCTTAAAACTTTTTATTCGAAAACTTCTCGTCTTTTCATTGCATTAGAAGGTCTTAGAAACAAGTGACGAAATCATTACTAACATGACAATATAACTACTGTACGATTATAAAAAGTTGTAAGTAGGAATTGATTTGAGCTTGGAAATGTTTTGAATCCTTATCTACATTATTTTTTTGAAAACCAATTACAGTGGAACCCCGCCATTCGTCCGCCTCTCTATCCGTATAATTCGTTATTCGTACAACTTTTTCAAGTAAAATTGAACTCGCCATTCGTACGCTTGCTCGCGATTCGGACAGCGTGACCTCGGTACTGGCCGCCCCACGCTGTCGCTTCAGTTCAGTATCGTGCTAGCTTCCGTACGCTACGCATCATCCACGCAAGCTTCGTGAAACTTTGTGTTATTTTATTGTTATTTTTTGTTACTGTATTTTTATTAAAAATAGTGCAGCCATGGGTCTAAAAAAGATTACTGATTCAACTAAGCATAAAAGGAAAGCAGTGAGAAGGACAATTGAATTGAAAAAAAGAAATCGTTGCGAAGTTTGAAAGTGGAACTCGTGTCTCTGACCTGGCAACTCAGTATGGAATTGCGAAATCAACCATATCGTCTATACTGAAAAAGAAAGAAATAATAATAGAGGCCTATATATTTATTGTTTTCATAGTTTTTATGTATTTTAGGCCTAACATATTATTACAAATGTTTATATAAGCCATCATCTGTGGGTCTGGAACGGATTAATCCAATTTATATTATATCTTATCAGTGGCGTACCTAGAACTTTTGCCGCCCGGTGCGGTCTCCAATTTGCCGCCCTTTCTAAGTCAATGAAATGGTGGTTTTTATAAATTAATAAACATAAATAAATCATTGTAAATGAGATAAACTATAGGGGGTTAACTTTTTTATCATTGGATGCCATATTTAAATTATAAAACACATACCTAATTTACAAAAAAAAATTACCATTAAATATTTTTATTTTTTTATTTATAAATAAATAATTTCATTTCTTTTGGATAAACAAACAAATTGTACATATATGTGTATGTAAACATATTTATATATTTACTCTTCTAACTTTCATAGTAGAAAAATCGTGTTTAATGCTCTCAAAATTTATATTATTTCTAATTTCTTGTTCTATGGACAATATTGCAAGATTTTGTAGTCTTAAATCACTCCTTGTCAACTTCAACTCCTTGATAAATTTTTTATCAACTTCAATTTGGAGAAGCTCCTTTCGCAACTAGCTACACTGATAGCAATTGTTAAAAAAATTCTTAGCAAAATTACAATGTTGGGTACAGAATTTTCCCATATATACTGTTGAATAAATTTTAATAGATCAAGAGGCCTTCCCCCCCGTTTTTCCAAAGTTTTGCCTCTTCTTGTAGTGCAGGTACACCCATTAAAACCTGGATCCTTTTTCTTTCAATATGGAACTGTTCTTTATCAATGTCAATAAAGTCATTCAAATTCTTATTAATTATTTGACATTCAAATTCTTCATTTAGTAGGTTACACGGTATAATATACGAATATTTTCTTGCAAGGACATGCAACTCATCAAAGCGTTCTTTTATTTCCTTTATAATTCTATCTATAGATAAAAACATTTCTCTTCGTACTGCTTGTTCTAAGGATAGCCCCACGTCTCGTGAATTTTCCCCACTCATGTTTTTTCTCCTTCTAACTCGACGTTCAGTCGATATCTCCAACTCTTCACAAATTGTTTTGGCTGCTATAACAGCCTTTTGTATTAGCGCATCTCTGTTCCATGAAATGGGTTTGCAAAGAATTTAGTTTAATATGGCATTGATGAACATTTAACCCTTTTAGTTGCAGGTATTTTTGCGCGTCATTAACTTCCAAAAGGACGGGTTCGCATAAATTGAGATAACACAGAAAAGAAAAAGATTGCATTAAATTGAGTAATATTCCAGCATCTGATCTCGTTTTACTATTTTCTTCTTCAGATGTCAATTTTTCCAAGGCGCTTAAAATGTAAAAAAAGTGGTTTTTTTTACTATAGTTATTGCTTCTGCTCTCCAGCGGGTTTCTACGCTGCGTTTAACACCTTAAACAGTGACAGAAAGTAAAACATCCCATCGACAAGTGGAAGAAGAAAAAAATGAAAACAACTACTCGATAGTTCCAAAAAATGTTATGGAATCGATAGCAGTAGAAGCTGCGTGTAAGCATGCCAGATTTAAAGAATGATTTGTACATGCTACAAATTCTGCTTTTGGATTTATTAATTTAATGCGAGTTTGAACACCGCTGTGCTTTCCTACCATGACGGCAGCATTATCGTAAGCCTGATATTTTTTATATCTAAACCGTCATTTTCTAATTTCGTTAAAATCATACTTGTGATCTCCTCAGCAGTTCTTCCTTTAGTTTCCACAAAGTCAATAAACGATTCTACAATTTTAGCTTCGCTGAAATCAATAACTACATATCTAATAATTTGACTGGTTTGATCTTTGTGGTAAATATCTAGAGTGTTGTCAAATATCATACAAAAGTATTTAGCTTGCTTTATTTGATCCATAATTGCTTTTATCACTGCGCCTCCCAATAGCTCTAGGAAATTCATTCTGAATCTTCGGCGACAAATAGGAGATACTATATTTATTACCCATCTTAATTTTTACTATATGTTCACGTAATACTGGGTCGAACTTAGTCAACAAGCTCTAGAAAATTTCCTCTCTTTTCCATTGAATTGATGTCTTCCTGATGAACACTTTCACGATGACCTCGAAACGCCAAATTTTGTATTGCTAAGAATCTAATTATATCAACTATTCTTGTAAGAATTTCCTTCCATTTTTTGATTTCTTTATCAATATTCTGTCGTTGTTTATCAAAAGTTTCGCCATGTCCAAGTCTTATTTCTAATTCCTTCCATTGGGATAATGATCGAATGTGCAGTGGGCTCAACTCGTGTTGACTTATTTTGGGATTAAATTTCCACCATTTGTTAAAACCATTTCCGTGTTAAAACTTGATTGACAAAGATCATCAAACAGTTTGCATTTGAATATTTTCATATTCTTGTCGTAAATCTTAATATTTTCAGTAAAATAAACGAATTTAAATTATTTAAACATTTCTTCAATTGGATAAGTGTAATATAAGGAAAAATATTCGAAATCATATAGTAATTCATAATTCGTAGAAATAGAATAGTAAACTTATGAAGTGAACAAGTTGTTTTTTACAACTAAAACTAAATATAAAAAATGCCGCCCCAAAATATGTGCCGCCCGGTGCGGACCGCACCCACCGCCCCCCGCTAGGTACGCCACTGTATCTTATGTGAAAAAATGATTCGCCATTCGTACGAATCGCCATTCGAACTGCCTCCTGGATCGGATTGTGTACGAATAGCGAGGTTCCACTGTAATGTTTAAATATTGATATATTTGACGTATTTGATATCCATTTTTAATGCAATATCAATTTTTTTCCCAAGAAACATTTTTCACAAAATGAAACAAAAAAAATGTTTCAAACTTTATAAAATATTAAATATGCATTCCATCAAATATTGGCTAAACAAGAATCTTCGTTAATAATTTCCCCGAGGCTGGTTAATTTATCACTAATCAAATACCCAACAATAACAATTATCTTAAATTTCTTTATTGTGTTTGTTACTGACTAAATTATAGTCAGTTTTCAAAGATGGAAAAAAGTTGAGCGAAAGATTTGTTGAAATATTAATTTAAAGCATAAATATCTGGCTTTCATTTTGTTTCAACAATATTTATCGAATTAACAAATTTTCTATTATGAAATAATGCTATACTTCTTCGAAAACAGAAATAAAATAAATTTTAATATAGAAATTGTCAAAATTTAGTAGTAAAATTTGGAATACAAATATTACAATCTTCCTCTTTTATAGAAGTGAAGAAAGAATTTTAAAATTATTTTCTGAAAAGCATTGTTATCAAAATTTTATTAGTTGGAATAAAAAAGATAGAGTTGTTTCCAAAGCACTTAATTACTTTTAACTTAAATTTCCAATGAATAAATCATCAAATTATTCGGCATTCTTTAAATGTATTGAGTAATTTTATTATTTACTGTAAATAAACCATGAAATCTTCTAATATCATGTAAATTACTATCTGTAAGTTCTCTTTATCTAACTATTCAGTTAGCTATTTTCACCACTTAAAAGTCTATCTAAAATGTACTTGACTTGAATGATATCATTATTTATTCACGTTACTTTAAGGGTCAAATACTTTTATTGAATGACACTTCATAATACATATTCTTGGATCTCACTTGCCGATAAGAAATTGATAATGAAAACGTAACTTACGATTTCTCCTTGAAAATAATGTTGACTTTCCATTACTTGCGTCAATTTCCTCAAAGGATACTTATTCCAAGAAGACATTTACATTTATCATTGAAAAAATATATCCGGAAATAGTCGAATCTAACAAGGCTCTTGTCTCCTAGCATCTGAGTTCTCTGTAAAAATAATAGTAATTTATATTAATTCTAGTTCGGCTAAATATTGTCGAATTCCATTTGATAATATTACTAACGATATTTCTTATGTGGTGAACTGGATAAATCATTAATCAGAGTTCTTCATCTCTGAATCCTTTCAGAGTTTCCAAATAATCATATTTTTGAAGACATCATCTTCTTCCATCGTATTGCATCTTGACGACCACAACAACTCGACTCAATCTAACAATCAATCTTCTCTAGTGTTGTTTCCTCAAGCATAATAATATATGTGTATATTATTGTGATGATCACGATATATTTTCTCATATATTTTTTTTTATTTGATTTCCAGTTTGTTTATTGCTCCTTTACTTCAAAATATTTCCGAGTGCGAAAAACAGCATTTATGGGAAGAAGAAACTGATAAAGGCAAAAGATTTCAACAGCCTAAAAACAAAAGGCACTAATTAGAGAAAATTTTAAATTATAAAAATTAAAATATTAATTTCATATTTTTTTAGTTTATCAGTATAAGTAGGGGAGAAGGTGGTAATATGGAACAGGGTTGTAACATGAAACAGCAATTTTTGTGCAAGTAGCTGCTGCTATTATCCGGAAACCGCTCTAATTTCTATCGCTGGCGTTCCTTTTAGCCACCTAGAGATAGGTAACTTCAGTATTTCGTTTTGTATGGTTATGAGAAGAAGTAGTGTGGTTTCGTAAGCCTGAAAGTTTTTACAGGGTAAGATTCAACAAAATTTCTGGTATTGTTATTAATACGAATGAGGTTTTGCTTATATTGTATATCATTATTAATTAACTGAACTACAAAATGATGTATTTAGTACTTAAGAATTAATATTTTATTACTGAGAATGGATCAGTCAATTTCCATATGACGACTGGTGGTAATATGAAACAAGGTGTTCCATAATACAACCTCACGATGCCAAAAAGCAAATTAGGACCTGAAAAGAAGGGACTAAGGCAGAAATGGCGTCAAGAAGATATGGTAAATGCAAGAAAACACCAAATCAGCAGATTTTTGCTCATGAAAGACTTGCAATTTTTAATTGAGCGTTTT
>JAFIDM010003302.1:0-14637 GCA_023159025.1 Thereuonema tuberculata | reverse complement strand
AACTATCTTAAGCGCTTTATGTTTGTTTGTCTCCGAATGCTTTAAAATCTATGAACATAATAATATGACCATTACCGCAGAATACATACAAAGACTGTTTAAAAAAAATGACATGTTTCGAGATGCCCGAAGTAAACGGCTTTAATTCCTCGGATACAAAAACCAGCAAAGGAATTAAAAAAAATTAACTTGAACATAAAAGAATTAACATGGACAGCCAATCGGCGCTTGGTAGATTCCATTCGGCTGGACAGTCTCAAGCAATGGGATCACTACAATACAATGAGGGAAAGATAAACAAATAAAATAATAATAAAATCAAACCAGCCATGCTGATTGATGAAAACCTAAGAACAAAAGAACAGGTTTTGTTTTGTTTTTTGGATTATTGCTGATTTGGTTTTTGTTTTTTGTTTTTTTGTTTTGCAGTTGTTACGAATATTTTTTAAAAAAAGAAAATGATCAATAATTTTAGTTGCCAAGGGATAAGAGAAAGAATAATTAATATATATATATATAAAGCAGGTATAGGAAAATTTTTGCGGTTTAGGACTAGCTGTAGATCATGTTACTTTGAACTTGCTTTTTGACATACTACAAATCAAATTCTTTCCCGCAGTTGGAGACCACATCGCTGTTTTGAATAATTGGACTAATCCTCCTGTTGGGTCGAAAAGGTTCATTAATCCAAAATGTGACACAGCTATTTGAAAATAAGCATAGTTTATCCAATTTTTCTTAGATTTTCTTTATTTACTTTTTGAGGAATTAAGCTCATAGGATATTAAATTGGAAGAAGTGCGTTATTCAAATTATGAACGCTCATAACGTATTTTTTATGGAACTATCAAACCGCCATAATTATAACTTCTTTGGGTTTTTTTTTTCTACAGTAATATCTTAATTTATTACTATGAATCTAATAATCATTGTAAAATTAAGTGAAAAATTTACATTTTGTTTGTACGTGGAGTTAAATAAAAGTATTAAGACTGAAACAATCATTCAATTCAGATTTATTGATGAGGCTAGTAAAGCTAGTTTATTCTTAGATTTAATCATGTTCTATCATTATTTATTCTTAACTTCATGTCAACAGATACTGGATAATAATGAGATATCTTTATTCGATATCGATGTCATCCAATCATGCAACAAAGAACTGCGGGAATGTACACATCAAGTACACATAAGTTTTTCTTATATAAATACAGTAGAACATCTACAGTTCTCGAACTCTTGCTACAGCGGCACCACCACCGACCCTTTACTGACCGACTGTGCTGGGGTTTTTGTATGTATTTTAATACTAAAAAACTGCAAGAAGAATGGCAGTTCGTCTGTAGGAAGGTTCTGTCTGAACATGGATAACGAAAGACTACGTAAGCTTTTACATCTTATTTCTTTTGCAATGGACCTTATTTACCAGTAAAACTGAGGGACAAAATTGTTTATAAGATTTTCCAATCGATTTCTAAAACTTTCGTTTATTGTTGTAATTAATAATACCTCAGTCCACGGTTAAGAAACAATGTTCGAAAAATATTGACAAAAAATATTCATTTTTAAATTGAAGTATGATCAGTATATTGGAATTATAAATTACATTTACCGTATATGCTCCAATAGAGGCCCCCGGCGTTTATTTGCAAAACTAGTCTCGGCTCCCGGCGCTTAATAGAGTCCGGCTGCTATTAGAGGCCGGCCATTATTAACAAAAACCTTCAGAATATTTTTACACATAAATACCGGCTAACTTTATTTGAATTTCACATGCTACATAAGACTGTTAAAGATAAATGGCAATGTTTTTCTGTACCTTTCGCTGCTATTCGTCGTCCGAATCCGCGATGAAGGGCGGCCGCCTCACCGGAAATTTCTTTCGCATATTCCACCGCTCGAATCTTAAAGGCAACGTCAAATAACCGTTTCGGCGGCATTTTGTCAGGCAATGTACAGTAACGTAGTACGTACGACTATAAATATACGGACGCTTACACTAGTACCGGTACGCAAATATCAAAGACCAGGCTACTGTTAGAGACCGGCTACTATTTGGCCGTGTCCCCTCTGCAGCCCGGCGCTTATTAGAGACCGGCGACAATAAGAGCCTCGGCGTTTATTGGAGCATATACGGTACATTCTTCTTCTGCTGCTCCCACTCCTTATGTCGCTGATGCGGATACTCTCTCTATCTCTCCATTTTTCTCTTTCCAGGGCAATGTTTTCCTCCAGACCCAGCTTCCGAAGGTCGTCTCGAACAATGTCCATCTATCTTTAGATGGACATTGGCGTTCACTTTTCCTTCTTTCCATCTTACAGTACCATCTCAATCCTCTCTCTGCAGATATTCCAGACGCCTTACGTTTCCAAACCATCTCAGTCTAGAATCTCTTACTTTTAGGAACATCCTTTGCACCTTTATTGTACCGAGTATATAAGTATTTTTCACCTTATCCATTCTAGACAGACATCCTGCAAATCTTAACATCCTCATCTTATTTACCTCTAACCTATTCTCCCAGCTCTTCTTCAGTTGCCATAAGTCAATCCTTACATCAATGATGGTCTCACCACGAACTTATATGAAGACCTCTCATCGCAAATGACATCCTCTTCCAATTCATCCAGATCATCATTTTGCACTCAACAGCCAAGAAATTTAAATTTGCTTACTTGAGGTACTGTATATTATCTCCCTGCAGTTTAATCTCTGTTTCTGGTCTCGTGTCGCCGTAAATTAAAAATTCAGTCCTTAACCTCAAACCTCCTCCTATTTATCCTCAAACCTCCTTCTAGAACCTTCCCTCACATCTTCCATCTGTTTTCCGTTTCCTCTCTAGACTTGGCACCATACATCATTGTCCAAGATGCTTTTGTCCTGACACTTTCCACCAATTCATCAATCACATTAATAAACAATAGAGAGGTCAGAGTCGAACTCTGGTGTACTCCCCCCTTGATTCTCAAATCATCAGATTGCCCAAAGGAGCATCTCACCCTAGTTGTACTCCTTTCATACATATCCTGGATTAGGCGGATGTACTTCTCTAGGATTTCTTTTGCCATTAAACTTTTCCAAATTTCTGTCCTTGGGGTCCGATCGGGAGTCTTTTCCAAATCAATAAAAATTAGAATAAAATTAGAATTGTTAGAATTACATGGTCCAAGTTACTACATTACCAAATAAATAAATAAATAAATAAATAAATAAATAAATAAATAAATAAATAAATAAATGAATAAATAATAATAAAATTTATGGTCTTTACAATGAATTTTAATTTGTTTGAAAATAATGATGTTTCTCAAACTTTTACCACATCTCAAATTCCTAAATTCCTCGCAATCATGATTATTATTATGTAGAAGATTCAAACCTTGGGTTGCCCCAGCTAAGACAACATGGCAGGTCAAGGAACAAAGTACATATTGCCAACTGTAAAAAAGTGTGCAAAAATGGTTAGGGATGTGCGGTGTGGAGTTGTGCATAATTGTTTTTATGAAGTCCTAGTGTGCTGAGGCTGTGGTTCAATGTGTGAGGCACCAGACCAGTTTCGGACAGGACGATGAGTACAACGCGTACTCAGTCCTACCTCCACTGCTTCTAGAGCTCGTGTGCTAGATCGGTGTATTTACTGATCTTGTCTGCGTGAGTTTTCTGCATTTTCTTACTGATTGGTACTCCAATATCAATGAGATAGATATGTTTGTTGACCATATTAACAAGTGTGATGTCAGGCGTGTTGTGATGTATGGTTTTGTCTCTGTGAAAGGGGAGGTCCCATTCAGCTTATATGTGGGTGACTCTAATATGCTTTGTAGTGTGTACTTGTAGTACGTAACCGTGTTCTTAATAAGTGAGTGTTTGTGTACCAGCTGTTGATGAACGATCGACACTAACTGATTGTGTCAGTGGAGGTAGTCTGTTTGGGAGAGAAGGCGACAGCCTGATATTATGTGGTCGATTGTCTCATGCATAGTGTGGCATTTCCTGCATATGTCGCCATGCATGTTTGCGTCGTGGAGAATGTGTTTCTTGTAGTTGCGTGTGGGGATGACTTGATCCTGTATCGCGATCATGAACCCTTCAGTCTCCCCAAACAGCTCACCACTTGTCAGCCATCTGTTCGACGCTTCATGTCGACATAAGACTGACTGAGTTCGTGGCGATGTCTGCCATGGAGTTCCCTACGAGCCCACGATTCACGCAGCTGCTGAGTCGGCGTTGGAGAAGGGGTTTCGAGGTCCAGGGGTGTGAGGTGTGTGCCAGCCTTGACAATGTCTGAGTAAGTGAGGAGTGTTGTGTTCTTTATTGGAAGTGTTCCCTGAGTGTGTGTACTTGTTTTTCGTTAAGGTGATGAGTCCTCGGCCTCCCTCCTTGCGGTGAAGAGTCACATCCCGCGTGTTATGTGTAGCTTGTGTCATTTGTCGATTCCATATTCCATCCCAATGTCTTTGGTGAACTGTGGGTGACTTGTAGTAAATTAGTAAGTTGTGCGTTGTTTGTGGCGTAGAGTTTAATATCATCCATATAGAGTAAGTGTGTGATTTTGTATGGTGTCAGAGTGCCTGAGGTAAGCCTATAACCCTGTTTTGTGTTGTCTAGCATGTGGCTTTATTGATTTAAGGCGAGTCAGAACCAAAGAGGACTCAAGGTGTCTCCCTGGAAAATACCTCTCTTTATAGGAATGGGGATTGTAGTGATGTAGGTGTAATGTGTTCCAACTCTTCATCGTGGCATCCAAGAATGCCGTGATCTTGAGGTGCATTTTGTAGAAATGAAGATGCAGTGATTGGACGGTAGTTTGCAGAATGCGCTGTTTCAGTGTTCTTCCTCTGTAGGTATGTGACATCCAGTATGAGGAAAAGAGGCATATATTCTGGGTGTTGGATTATGTCAGTGAGTGGAAGAGTATTTTCGAGGTCCAAGGGCGTGATATATGTCTCAACCTTGAAAATGAATAAATGGAGTGAGGAATGTTATGCACTTTGGTGGAAGTGTTCCCTAAGTGTCTGTATTTGTTTTTCGTGTAGGGTAATGAGGTTGATGAGTCATTCTTTCCGTGGCGGAATTGGAATGTGCATATTGTGTTTCGTGAATATACTGCGTGTTGTGCGTTGTAGTGCTTCGAGTTTAGTGTTTGTCCATGGAGTTATGCCGAAGAAATATGTTAGTGTAGGGACGGCAAAAGTATTGATGGCTTTAATTTTATTTCTGGCGTCGAGTTGTGTTTTGAGGATGTGAATGCCACGGTTTGTGTACGTGAGTGTGTTTTTGATGTTTGCGTTGTTAATGACGCGCGCTTGCTAGAAGCCCAGGTACTTGTATGTCTCTCCTTCCTCCATGGATAGGATGGCCAATCCATGGTCCAATTCAAAACCCTCCAAAGTCGTAGTCTTCCCGTGTGTTGTGTGTAGCTTACGGCATTTGTCGATTCCAAATTCCATCCCAATGTGTGATTTTGTATGGTGTCAGAGTGCCTGAGGTATGCCTATAACCGTGTTTTGTGTTGTCTAGCATGTGGCTTAATGGATTCAAGGCGAGGCAGAACCAAAGAGGGCTCAAGGAGTCTCCCTGGAAAATACCTCTCCTTATGGGAATGGGGACTGTAGTGCTGGAGATGGCTGAGGTGCAAAGGTGTAATTTTGAGTTCCAACTCTTCATCGCGGCATCCAGGAATGTCGTGATCTTGAGGTGTATATTGTAGAGATGAAGAGTGTATAGGAGCCAGGAATGAAGGACTGAGTCAAATGCCTTCTTGTAGTCGATGAACGCGATGTGTAAGTTCCTATTCTTCTCGCGCGCCTGCCGCAGGATTACAGAGTCAATAAGGAGTTGCTCCTTACAATCCTGGAAATTCCTGCGCCACCCCTTCTGCTGTTCGGAAAGGATGTTATGTGTTTCGATGTGTGTGTAAATTTTATCTGCGAGGCAGGAGGTGAGGAGGATGTAAAGTGTGGGGAGGCAAGTGATTGGACAGTAGTTTGCAGGGTGCGCTGTTTCAGTGTTCTCTGTAGGTATGTGACACCCTTTGTGAGGAAAAGATGCATATGTTCTGAGTGTTGGATTATGCAGGGACGTGAACCTCTTGATGCAGAAGTTCTGGACGTCGTCTGCACCAGGAGCCTTTGAGTTATTATTATTATTATTATTATTATATCGAAAAAGTTTCAAACCATGGGTTTATTATTATTAGCGTGAAACAGCTGTAGCAGGGTGTCATTTTGTATACAACTTGGTCTCACCAAGTTGCATAATTTTGCTTCTCTTTTTACTGCTTCAGGGTTATTTTCATCACTTGGCAAATTATATACACAGCTAATAATAATATCAAAACAGCACAGAAAACAAGACAAGAAAATTTCGTTAACATTCAAAAGTGGACTCACAATAACAAACTTATTATTAACGAAAATAAAACTAAACTCCTCCTCATTAATCCTAAAAAGAAACTTCCTAAAGAAAAGCCAGTAATTTTATATCACTCAGTAAAATGTTTGCTAAAAGATCATGAATACTGCATAAAATGCAAAGAAATAGAACAAGTGGACAAACTTCAATACCTTGGATTAACAATAAATAAAACTTATACATGGTCAAATCATATCAAAAACTTACACAAAAAAATTAATGTTCTCTCTTATATATTCTTCCACATCAAAGATAGTTTACCCACAAAGATTAAAATGATGATTTACCATGCATTCTTCGACTCATTAATTAATTATGCACCTCACATTTGGGCTAATACAACAGATACGGAATTAAAAAATATAAATACACTACAAAATAAAATAATAAAATTAGTTCTTTCTAAAAGAATTAGTAAGAATAAAGAAACTAGAAAAGAACTAATGTTGAAATATGGAATCTTATCGCCAAAACAAAAATGTCTATATAATTTATTAATAAAACACTATCCAGAAATCAAAACTGCAATAACTGTTGAAGGAAAAAAATATAATCTCAGAAATAAAAATAAAATCAAATTAGACTATCCATACATTTTTAATAGCTATGGGAAAAGAAATGCTTATTATCTAATAGAAGAAATTTATAATAGTATACCTGATTGTAAACTTTTAAAAGACAAAAGAATTTCTGAAATAAAAAAATTAGTAAAAAAATGGCTTATTATAAATATTGAAAATAGGTAATTCAAAAATTCTAAATATAGTCAATCTCCTTTGAAGTTCTTAAAACCATAATCTTGATTTCAATTGATCTTTACAACTCACTTGCGTATCTGCAGTGAATAGTTGTGTATATCGTACTTGTGTATATGGTAATATAGTATAGTACTTGTGATTGTGATTACTATATATTATATGGTATTATTATAGTATTATACTATTATAGTTTATGTGATTGTGATTACTATATATAAATGTATTACTTGTTAAACTTTTTAAATATTAATCATAGATTTTTATTAATGTATAACTTCCAAAAATTGAACAACCTTGTATATTTAGTTAACTGTTTGTCAATTTCCCTTATTCAAAAAAAAAAAAAAAAAAAAATTAATCCTAAGTTACTAATTAATATACTGTATAATCGGCAATTTTAGTCTTTTTACTTTTCTTAAAAATGCATAATTTGTAACTAATAACTCAAATATATCAATATGAATGTACTCAACGGTAGCACCTGTTGATAGGAAGCTCTATAAATGCTTCCTAACAGGACTATGATAAAATGTAACGGAAATAAAATGAATGAATGAATTATTATTATTATTATTATTATCATAAATAATTAATATCTAATTATTTATTTAATTCTATTAGGCTAATAGTCACGAATTCAGTTTAATCAAGGAATAAATCAAGAATTGTAGATTTTGCCGGTTAATCATTGTTCTGACTATTCTGCGCGAGCCTAATTTCCTGGTATCCGAAAAAGAAGATACAAACTAAAAAAAGAAAGACAAACACCTAAACCAGGATCCAGGAATCGAATTAGACCTAAGGGTAGAGTCCTTGGCCACGGCAGGTGACATGACAATTCATATGTAAGTAACCAATACTGAATAAAATTACTATTTACTGTTGATTTAGAAAGTTGGCAAATAATCTTTCTAAATAATCGATGCAACGAAGATGCTTAGACAACTTACAAAGATTATTGAATTTACATCAGTGGATAAAGATATACAAATACTATGTACAGTCCGTTTTTGTTTACGAGAGCCTTCAACGCTTCTGCGCATGCGTCAGGTCTTCTTCGATTTCTTCAAATTAGGGGTGATAAAGAGCGGATGTTTACTTTTTATCATTGTTACTTTAGTAGTAGCTGCGTTCTGTTTGCGGATTTCGGAAAAGAATTATGGAAAGAATAAATACTATTGCAAAAATGCTCCTCGTTATTTTTTTCTTAAAAGCGAAAATGTCCAAAAGAATTTCTTAGGAAAATACTCATCTCAGCGTATCACCCCTCTGCGGAGTAAAATCGTCCCGCAGTTGCAGCTCTGCCATTCATAAACGGATAAATAAAATAAATTCACACACAAACACACAAAATGAATAAAAGCAGTGTTCAATATAAAACATAAATTATTATGTCACGATAATATTCCTCAATCTCTCACGTTAGCTTTGTTTCTCATTCATTTCGTGACATCATAGTTTTAAAACTGTAGTTTAACTGAATTGATATCATTTTTTTTTTAAATCACGGACGTCGGAATCTGGGGGGGGGGGGGTTACTCCTCCACTTTTCTGAATGGGGGCAAAAACTATCTTTCGCCTCCCTATCTAACTATCAGTATAATAGACGATTTAAATAAATGAGAGTTGTGCTTTGTCAATATAAAAAAGTGAATGAGTATATATAGAATCGAATTTTCTCCAATCTGTCTTCCTTAAAAACACCCACAGCAACTTCATTTTATCGCAGCTCCAGGTAGAATCCGTGCCCTGCTTAGTATTGGGAAGTTTCTTTGTTTTTCCTTTTGTATATACTGCAGGGGTATATATAAGGGAGGGGCCGAGGGGGCCCGGGCCCCTCCCGAAATAATGAAGATATGTCCTCCCAACGTTTTTTTTTTGGTTGAACAGATAGGTTTTCATTGTTTTTTTGTTTGGTTGAATAGGTTTTTTGGCCCCCCCCCCCGAAATAATGAAGGTATGTCCTCCCAACGTTTTTTTTTTTTGGTTGAACAGATAGGTTTCCATCGTTTTTTTTTTTTGGTTGAACAGATAGGTAGACACCCCATGGAAACCTAATTATATTAATCTTGGGCCCCCCCCCCCCGAAAATATATTCTATATACGCCACTGACATACTGTATATTGTTTGTCCACCAAAAGATGAGACTTAGCCACGGCTACGTCAAGTGGTAGGCGACGATTCCAAGAATCCATTTGAGGGGTCAGTGTGAGAGTTTTCCATTTTCAGGGGAAATGCACAGATTTTATTTCTTGGTTATAACAGAGGAATTGATGATATAAAATACGACATTATATATCTATTTTCCTTATACGTAATAATAATAACTATGTTATATTTTAACAGTAACGATGTATAAAACTGATTTGCTATTTAAGAACTGTTATATTTATACTGTTCTTATTTATTTCAATTACGAAAAATCGTAATTATATATAAATTATATTAATTAATGTAAGTAACAAATATATACACTTCATGGTAATAATGTTTTATTTAACAATTAATTGTTGACAGTTAAAAAAAAAGTTTAAAAACAATCCCGTAAAGTTCCTCAGAACATTTACAAATATACAAATTAAGAACATTGGCATTCGCACTACTACTAAAAAATTAAAAATAGAATTAGATTCCAACCATTTATGATGATAACACGTTCTAATATAGATCATGCTGCATCGGGTGTGGCGCAGGATAAAGTCACCCGCGTTCGGGGGTTAGGCAGAGGCCTCCGTTCGAAAAATATACTACAGTCTCCCGCAGGTGGTGGTGGAGAAAGTGGCACAATGCCCGGGCAACACCATCCAGCCCGAACAGTCGGAAGTGTTTCGTCTGTGTCAGAGCAGGCGACCACCAAGACTGGGAAACCACGCCAGCGCATCCGATGGTCACCACAGATGAACCAGGATCTTATGCGCGACTTCTTCACTGTTACAAAGTTAGGTACTCAACTAACAGGATACAGACAGGCACTACACCAAGCTTTCACCACACGCTATCCATCGTTAGGGCTTAGCGAACAGCGGGTAGCGGATCAGCGACGTTCAATTGTAGTAAACAATCTTATTCTCCCATGCATACTTGCACAAATTAAAGAAGAAGTCGCTGAATCCAACCACAGGACACCAAACCACACCCCACCAGAAGACGCCATTATGGAAAACACAGAAACAATCTCTACCCCTCAGTACACATGCCCCAACAATACAACTAATGAAATATTACGTGCAGCTCATGATCATTTCTACACTGCACTTGCACAATACACAGGCACAGACCCCACACTCAGGCCGCCACTCCCCAAAGTACACACATCAAAACAACTCGCCACAGTCATATACCATCTCAACACACACACTATCCCACAACACCTTGACAACATCCAAACATTAGAAGACATACATACAACACTCTACTGTGCAGCACAGGGAACCATTCGGGCACTTGGAATCAAACAACACAACATACCTCCCACTGCACGGACACAAGAATACATCCCCCCTTGGAGACGTCGCCTTGAGGGCCGCATCAGCGACCTTAGAGGAGACATAGCCAGGCTCACACAATACTGTGCAGGAAACAAAACAAAGAAACTTATGTCCCAGGTTAGAAAGATATTCAAGTACATAAATACTCGCCCTTCACATTCAAATCATCATAACCAGGTTCAGGAACATCTCGACACACTAAAACAAAAACTCAGTGCACTTGCAAAAAGATTACAGAGATACAAACAGTGCACTCTGCGCAAACAACAGAACAACACTTTCCAATACAATGAGAAAAAATTCTACAGATCCCTTACATCTTCCTCTACTGCAACTAACACAAACACTCCCAACAGCGAGGCTTTACATGAATACTGGTCGTCTCTGTGGTCAAACCCTATCCCCCACAATGATAAAGCACCATGGATAACAGAGGAACAGCAACTCACTGAACACTTACCCTGCATGTCCTTCCATGAGATTACTCTCGCAGACATACAGACAGCACTAAAACATGCACACAACTGGAAGGCTCCTGGTGCAGACGGAGTCCAGAACTTCTGGATCAAGAGGTTCACGTCCCTGCATGGAAAACTAGCGCTTACACTCACTGACATAATCCAACACCCAGAACATATGCCTCGTTTCCTCACACAGGGTGTCACATACCTACAGAGCAAGAACACTGAAACAGCACAACCTGCAAACTACCGCCCAATCACTTGCCTCCCCACACTTTACAAACTCCTCACCTCCTGCCTCGCAGACAAGATCTACACACACATCGAGACATATAACATTCTTTCCGAACAGCAGAAGGGCTGTCGCAGGAATTCCCAGGGTTGTAAGGAGCAACTCCTTATTGACTCTGTAATCCTGCGCCAGGCACGCGTGAATCATGGGCTCGTAAGGAACTCCATGGCAGACATCATCACGAACTCAGCCAGCCTCATGTCGACATGGAAGCGTCGAACAGATGGCTGACGAGTGGTGAGCTGTTTGGGGAGACCGAAGGGTTCATGATCGCAATACAGGACCAAGTCATCTCCACACGCAACTACAAGAAACACATTCTACACGATGCAAACACACATGACGATAAATGCAGGAAATGCCACACTACGCATGAGACGATCGACCACGTAATATCAGGCTGTCCCCTTCTCTCTCAAACAGACTACCTCCACCGACACAATCAGGTAGCGTCGATCGTTCATCAACAACTAGCACACAAACATTCACTTATTAAGAGCACGGTCCCGTACTACAAGTACATACCACAAAGCATATTAGAGTCACCTTCATATAAACTATACTGGGACCGCCCCATTCACACAGACAAAACCATACATCACAACAGACCAGACATCACACTTGTTGATAAGGTCAACAAACAGACCTATCTAATTGATATTGCAGTGCCTATCAGCAAGAACATGCAGAAAACTCATGCAGACAAGATCAGTAAATACACTGATCTAGCACACGAGCTCCAGAAGCAGTGGAGGCAGGATCGAGTACGTGTATTACCCATCGTCTTGTCCGCCACTGGTCTGGTACCTAACACTTTGCACCACAGTCTCAGCACACTAGGACTTAACTAAAACACTTATGCACAACTGCAGAAGGCTGTGGTACTCAACACTACACGCATAGTTAGGAAATTTATGGACACAAGCACACATCCCTAATCATTCTTCCAGACATCTTTACACTTGGCAGTATGTGCTTTGGTCCTTGACCCGCCATATTGCTTTTGCTGGGGAAACCCAAGGTTTGAAACATACAAACAATAATAATAATAAACTGCCCTGAAGAAAATGTGTTCATTTAAAAAAAATCATCGTAGGAAAATGTAAATGAGTGTGTATAGGATAAAGTAAAACTTATTTCCTTATTTTGGACTTAATTTCTCCTAAGAATATAGAACAAAATACAGTTGACATGTCAACTTTCGAATAACCGCCTGATAAGATTCAAACAGTTGCACAAGTAAGTGATAGTAGATTATAAGTACAGTATTTCTAAATAATTTGTGTTTATTTATCGTTATAACTGTAAGAATCGTATAGGGATAGTTTTCGGTCCCTATGGTTCCAATTTTTATTAAAATCAACAAGAAACAACAACTGATAACATTTATTTACAATTTCAGTTTCAGGTTTTAATATAGTTTTTCAGTTATCGCTATTAGGGCGCTTCAACCATTTTGGGAGTAAATAATAAACACTTAATATCCTAGAATTATGAAATTTGAAGGTAAGATAAATTGTGAAGTTAAAAATTGCGGATGAAATATTGAATTTGGTAGCAATTTATAATAATAACAGCTTAAATGATCAAACAATTTGAATTAATGAAATGCAAAGAAAACCAAGAGTTAATTTTTAGAATGTACTAAAAAGAAGGAATTAGTAAAAGATGTTCAGTCCTAATGGAAAAAAACGAAAAAGCAAACGAAGAAGCAATGAGAAAAGTTTATTTTGATTACAAATTGAAGAGGTCAATTTAAAATAAACAAAGAAAGAATTATGGAGGGAAAAAGAAACTAAAAAGATATCAATAAAGAGGGTGAATTTTGGCTACTTCTGAAAAAATTCCAAAAAACGAATAAGAAGAGGGAGGCTAACATTGAAATGAAAGATTGGGTGGATTAGTTTTCAAGTAAATTGGAAGGGAAAAAAGTAAATGAAATTGTTCAAAACGATAATAAGTTTTATTCTAGAAATGAAAAAGAAAAAAAAAAGAGATGGAGGAAGCTGATTGGTGGAATAATAATTTTTTAATAGATGAGATAAAGATGTCCTAAGAAATAAACGTTTTTGGACTCTAGAGGCAACGACATATTATGGACTATCGGAGCCAATAACTCTGGACGTCCGTAACAAGAAAAAGAAGAGGCAAAAGAAGAGGAAAGTTAAAAAATAACAAAGCTAAAGGTCTGGAGGAGATGCTTAAGAATCAGGAAGATATTTTTGACCACGTAGTATTAGAAAAGATTAATAAGATATGGAATGGGGAAAATTTACCTCTGGCATGGAAAATGGCTTGGATTATGCAAATTTTCAAAGGGGGAGAAACTGATTTGTAAAACACGATAGGGGGATATCGGTATTATCGAATTGGTACAAATTTTTTGCAACCCTTGCACAAATTAGATTTAGAAAATGGGTAGAAGAGAAAGTTATAGTAGTTGAATCACAGGCAGATTTTAGGAAAAACTACTCAAAAATTGAACATATTTTTATGTTAAATGCAATGATTCAATTCAACTAAATCAAAAAAGGAAAAAAATTATATGTACAATTTTTAGATCTGACAACTGCCTTTGACAATCTGCCTTTTTAGATCTTGCCTTTTGGTGCAAGACAAAAAAATTCTGAAACTATTGATGCAGAAAGGTTTAAGAGGATGCTTGTTAGAAAATATTAACAAAATATATAAAGAAACCTATAATAAAGTAAAATGTGGTAATGAATTATCTGATATTTTTGTTACAAAACAGGGGTTCGACAAGGCTGCCCTTTAAGCCCAGACCTATTTTCAATTTATATAGAAAAAGTTAGAGAGGATTTAAAAAATATAATGAGGATGGAATGGTAGTTGGGAAAACAAAAATTTCCAACTTCAGTTATATGGACGATATAGCTATAATTGCAACAAATAGTAAAGATTTACAAGAAAGGATTAATATTAGTATAATAAAGAAAAGCTTAAATGAACTGGAGATAAGAGTCAATATAAATAAAACTAAAGTTAAGATATTATAACAGTTTATATGTAAATATTTTAGAAATCATTTATTTACATTTATCTGCAAATATCTGTATTTTATTCATTTTAATCTTTACCGTTATTTATTTTAAATCATTTGTTTTCTATTTCCTAATTATTGATGTTCTGTTTACTTTTAAATTCTTTTCCGTTACAGCCGTTTAACTAGTTAATTAATTTATGTTCTCGTCCAATCACTAT
>JAFIDM010003189.1:66719569-66739295 GCA_023159025.1 Thereuonema tuberculata | reverse complement strand
ATATTTTTGGAAAATTTGCGATGTATATTATTTATTATTTTAATAAATAATTTGACGAAGTTTGTGTGATGGATTCTAATACCTAATATGAAGAGGAGTGAATTAAGAAGAGGTATGAGATTAAGATGGTTGAGAGATAGAATAGACTTCACAGCAGTTAAATGTTGAGTCTATGCTTGTATAAGAATACAAATATATCCAAAAAGAAAAGGTTCAGAAAAGAATTTTTGATAAGTCATTGTGGGCCATCGAATGAGAAGCCAGCAAAGTAGGATGTACAGTCGTCTACAGGTTACTAAACGTCAATGAGTCAATTCTGTATTAATTCATGACATTGAAGATTTATACAATTTCCATAGGCTTTTTGTTATCATTTTCATTATTTCGATTATTTGAATCTATGTCTAGCTACATTTGAGTCTTATGAGGAGCTTATGGATCCTATCAACTGGTCTTACTGATAGATATTATTACATGAAGATTTAACTAAATTCAATGCAAACCTTTCCCTTCGAATCAATAACAAAAAAATTATAAAGAATTATGAAAAAAATAGAAGTGTAATCATATGATAATGCATTATTTATGGGTGTAGGTCATAATTCCAAGAATAATCCTGATAAACCCAAAAATCCCAACAGCGTAACAGATATCAAAAAAAACAAAAAACAAAAAACAAAAAACAACACAAAATGACAAAAAAAGACCGTTGTCTTTTGAAATTATTATTAAAATAGTAAATAAGATAATATTTACAATGGTTTTATCTGCATAAGAAAAATTACAAACAATATTATAGTGTGAAAATACGTGAGTTGCTTTTATAATTGTAACTAAATGTCATCTTTTTGAATAATACAAATTAGAATATTACATATGGCTAATTCTTTTTATTGCATAGTCCTCAAAAAAAGTATTTTTCGAAAAATCCAAATAAATTACAATTACAAATTAGCTTGTCGTAAATTTAACTGTCGGGACTATGATCGCAATTATAATTTCATTCATTATTAAAATTTTCTTTAATTATATTTCTAAAAATAATTTACTAGGTCCTAAAAAATGGCATAAACATGAAAGCACTGCTGCGAATTACCACCCAGTCAACCAAAACAGAAATATTCACGAGTCTTTAATTTTTTCGATTAAAAGCACTCATAGACAGTTAAGTTACATATTTACACATATGTAGGTATCTGTCTATGAGAGGTTAAAATGGCAAATACTCAGTGCGAAGCAACCCGGTGTTCCGGGTGGGCTACCCGACGTATCACTAGAATATAATATAAAACTTACAATGAATTTATAAAAACAAAACCTAAAAACCACAGTATCCCAACTAACCTTGATATCAACTCCTAACTACGATAAACATTAAATTTATTTATTTATTTATTATCAATAGTATTTCGTGGAACTTTAGTAAAAAAAAAAGCAACAAAAAGGTGAAGAATTCAGGCTCAATTCTTTGTATGATACTTTGTTCTTTAGTTAATGAACAATAAAAACATATATATTTATTTACAAAAAAAAAAAAACCCAGACTACATAGAAGTTACACCTAGCTACCTTTTGTCCTTCAATTGCTTTTTTTTAATACTTAATTTCATTTCTAATAAAAGCAGGTTTAATATTTGTAGGAAATGTCACGTCTTTCCTGTGGCCCCTCAGATTCCAAAAACAAACCAACAAATTTTTTTATTTATTTATATTAATAAAAAGGAAAAAGATAAAAAAAAAAAGGAGGAGGTGCCATTCAGTGGCTCCAAGTCTAGGGACGAGTTTTTCTCCTTCCAACCCTCCTTGAGTAGTGGAAGAGAGCCGTTTCCTGCGGCGGGAAAGGTAAAGTGGGTCAAGCAGAGATCCAGGTATAAAGAGAAATTCAGAGCGGACCAACGCCAAACAGTGGAACACAGGCCTTGGCTGGGATTATACACACACGGCCGTCCCTCCTCAACAGCGCCGGCACAATGAGGTAAGAGCCCATCATTTATGGCTATTAGAGAAAGCAGATTAGAAAAAAAAAAAATACATTCTAATCATAATACAGTAGTTAGGCAAAAATCTTAAACACGTGATTTAGTAATATTAATTAAGTATTAAGAAAAAAAATGAAGGAAAAAGTTAATAACTTTATTAAAATGTAGTTATAATAACTTACTTTGGATACAAATATTTTATTTGAGGACAACAAACTACTCAAAATGTACATTACTTTTATTTCGACGTAAAATTTGAAATACTGGCAGTAATGAAAACTGAATTTTCAAAAATGAACGGTAAATGTTTAATTATAATGACTGAAGATAACGAAGGTACTTTTTGATAAAGCAATTATTCTCGGTTGGTGGTACTTTTTTCAAGTTAACATAATAGAATATAGTAATATATAATAATATCGAAGATGGATGTATAATTACGTTGTTTAACTTTGTTTATTTTATTTTTATTTTATTTATTATACAGTTTATATTTTCATCAAGAAATATATTCATTTAAAGTATTTGTTTTAGTAGTCTTTTTCTTAATTCTTTTAAATAATTTAAAAAATATCGTAAATATTTTTAAGAGGTTATTGGTTTGCCCGTTATTAAAATAATTTATTATTCTCTATAATTATATACAATAATTGACATTTTATAATATTATATAATTGTCCTAAAAAATCTGACGAAACAATTAATTTACAATATTTCAATTAATTGTATTTTTTTAAAGATGAATTAATTGCAACAAGTTTTAGTTTAAACTAAATAAACAAATGAAATAAACATGAGAATTGTCATTATGAATTTTAAATTTTCTATTAGGTTTAAGAATAAAATGAAAAAAAATAAATAATAATAATAAAATAAATCTGCCATTGATGAGATAATGGGCAAGCATTTTCATTTTGTTATGGATACTTACGGAAAAAATAATAAAAATAAAAAGAACTATTAGGATACATTTGTTTCCTTGAAGTGCGGAAGTTCTTTGTGTAAATAAGCCTAACGGTTTGCACCTGGACTCGAGACGATGGATACAGTTCACTGTTAGAATGCGTAAACAGCAGTTCTTGAACCTTCCACTTTATTTACCTTTACTAATTGCAACAAAAAGGAAAGACAAACAACAATTGCAAACAGTTACGCCAATTAATAGTACTCTTTTCATCAGTTTAACTCTTTTTACCATTAAACAACAACTTTACTCCATTTCTCACTAATTTTTCAATTGTGAAAATAATTAGACTCACCAACCCCTAGTTAATAGATTCTAATTAATGTGTGGGCGTGGATTCGATTATAAATTTCAGCAGTTAGTTTTTTTTTTTCTTTTTCTTAAAAGTTTTTACTTATATTTTAAATAACATATATTAGATATAACAATAAATATTGCATAAATAGAAGTGCAAGCTAAAAAAAAATTACTGAAATTTATAATCGAACACACAATATATTTCAGTAACTAATTTATATAATAAAAATAATATGAATTAATATATTAATTTTTTGACAAAATTTATTTCCAGTAAAATTTAACGCGGCGACTTAACAAATAATTTATAGAAATGATACAGCACTAAATATCTATGTAGAAGAATAGATTTTGTCATAAAAAAATCTTTCAATTCTTCCAGATAATATTACAATAGTTCATCTCTTTTGTATCGATTATTACTTCTATCGATTCTTTGTTTATTTGTTTTGTTAATCCGTGAACATTTTTCTTTCAATACTTATATAGAAATACTGAGTTCTATTTCAAGTATATAGAAAAATATTTTTTCGACGTAAATATTTTTTCATCATGCGTTTTTGAAAATGCAACATTCGTATGTCTTGATTGTGAAGTTACAGGCGGGAATGTAAGAGATTTCACAGTGGAAATTTAAATGAGAAATTCTTGATTTTGTTAACATTTGAATTCCTCTCATTGCAAGTGGTTTTTACAATCACTGAGATATTAGATGTGTTTGTCTTATGTTTTTTATTCCTTATCTCACAAAGAAAGCTGAAAAAACCTTCAGAAACCCTAAGGATACTTGATTTTGGCGTAACTGAGGTTGAAAGAATTTCGTAAACTAATTAAATTCGACAAAAATGACTAAAACAGGTCCTTAAAGCAGTCCTTTGGGAAAATATAAAGAATATTTGGGAGATTTTTTTTTTTTTTCCATTTAATTGTTCGGGGAAAACAAAACTTCGACTTTCCTGCAAAAGATGCTGAGAATCTAATTAAAATTGCACATAATTTGAAAACAATTTGAAAAATCGATATTAAAGTAAGTTATTGATTACTATAACTTATATCAACAAAGATTAGAAAAAAATTCCAACAAATAGTGAAACGGACTTGGTACGAAGTCAGTTTTATAACCAAAGATAGACTATATTTAAAAGTAATGACTTGCAATGTGACTCGGCGCTGAATTTAAAATTCGATTTTTTGAGTTCTTGCGCTGGTGTCATCATTGTTCAGCTGAAATAGCACATCTGTTTTTTCTAGGCAATCTTAAAGCTTTTAGCTTGTTTTCTAAGCAACTCTAGGATTATAAAATTAATAAATGTGCTTGTGACTTTTGAAACAATGAACTGGATCTTGGGTTTTTGTATTTAAGGACATAGACGAGTTATCTTTTTGTAGTTCTAAATTTCCCCGTGTGGTTCCCTCTGTGTTACAAAATCCCTAAAAATAAAATCAATTGGAGCCAAACAATTAACTCACATCGTTAGGCAGACAATGATCGACAAGTGTTGTAAAAATTTAAATTTGCGCGCGCCTTGCTTTAATTAGAATTAATTGGATTTAACTGACTTTAAGATTTTGCAGCGGGTTTTTTTTTGATATTTTTAGATAACGTAATTTACAAATACGAAGCTAGTTTCTTATTTTAAAGCTGATTTTAATTTTCCGTTCTTCGAAATGTTTTTGAGTTACTTTAGAAATGAATTCACCCAAGTTTCTAAATTGAAGAATTTCCGCTTCAATTATTGAAGAATTTTTCCGTTTCAATTTCAAAAGCAAATACTTAGTGCTTTAAGTGCACATTGAGTTTGTTAAATGAGTATCTTATGGTGCATATAAATCCAAGTTCTACTTTTAAGTAAACAATAGAAAAACAACTTTTTTAATATAATACAGAAAATCAATTCCCCTCTTTGAAAACAGTAGGAAACTCAGAAAAGTTTGAATTCTTGAGAAATAAAGGGAAGTAAGAACTGAGAACACTTAAAAATTAAAACTAAATATATAAAAATGAATAAAAGAACATAAATTGTTATCTATTTTAAGTAAGCCACCGCATGTAGTTATATATAAAAACAAAACTATTTTTAAACAAATTTACAATCGGTTTCGATGAGTTCAAATTACGCCTCTTCATCAGGCAGTTTTTGGTTCTTGGTTTCAAGATTAACGTAATGACTGTTATAATGTACAATTTTAAACAGGTTGAGAATCAAGTATTTTGCAGTGGGATGTTTATCAATTTCATCTGGACAACAATTATTGATATTCAAAATACACAACTTCCAATTCTATTATCCCCATGACGATTTATTACCATAACAGTGTAATTTTAGAAAAAGATGATGCTTTCAACAAATAAAATATTCACTGCATTTCTTACTTGGGGTTTAGTGAAAACTCTTCGATAAAAACTTCAATTGAATCTAACAGAATTAAAAACAAAACATTTCGAAATGGACATCAAGCTCAGAACCACAAAATTTAGACAGTTAATAAACAGTTATCGTTTGTTGGTAAATTTTAGACTTAACAATTAAGCTGCATTCAGGAAAATAATTAAACAATTGGAATATTCAACTATGCATTGCACGGGATTTGTAATAAAAAATTGCACAAAACTTTGGCATACTTAAAACGTAAAAAAAAATCACAAATAACTTACAGATTTATATTTTTTTGGAATTATTGAAGCTTTTTTAATTTTTTTTTATGTGATTTAATTGTACGTATCTTAATTAATTATTATTGTCGTCAAAGAACACACTCCTTGATATGAAATCTTAATAAAAACTGAATTTTGAATCTGCCTTCTAAGATATGTCTTCTTAATGAGGGGAATCTAAAACAGAACAAAGACGCTGTACTAGATCCACACAAGGATTTATCCTTCTTTTGAGGCTTGGAATAAACGATTTGATGGCTTTTTAATTTGTCTCCCAAGTGTTGGCGTAAAAAAAAAAAAGAAATAGCCCTTGTCTTCCAGCACGAAATGATTGGATAATGAGGTCCATATCCGAGTGTCTTATTAAAAGCTTCGCACCAATTTATTTCTCGTGCGACTGTGTTGGCACTTGGCGGCCTCCGTTGTTCTGTTACGGTTGATTTTGTGCTCTTGACCTCTCAGGTGACGCGATACTGTTTCACGCCATTGGCGGATGTAACATGTGCTTCAGTTCGGCAGGAGAGAGAAAGAAAAAAAAATCCGCGTTGAAATTAAATCTCGTTTTTCCTCGTCTCTCAGATCCAAACACAAAAGGAAGGAACATTGTGTTGTTAGATAGTTAATAAAGCAGATCAGAAGGCAGATATTTACCCCCTTTTTTTTTTAATCTAACGATAAGCAAAAACAAAACTAAAACAAAGCTATGACTTTTTAAACGAGTGGGATTAGGCTTAGAAATACGTCCTACTGGAGAATGATTGTCACGTTTAGGTCATAAGGGGGAGTCATGTCATAAGAACTTAATTAAATGCCTTTCTGTTTGTAGGATAGACGTTCCCAGAATAGAAACCTTTCTTTAATAACTTCTTATTAACGTTAATATCAACAGCAAACCTAGTTTTAATAATCTCAACGGCGCTTTTTTATCATTTCATGGTGAAAAAAACAAAAACACTAATATACTTTTTTATCCCACGTCGTAAAAATGGAATTTCTTAATTTAAAATGAACCTAATTAAGTTCTTCAAGGATGTAAATGCAATAATACTTGAGTTGTTATTCCCACAAGGATATTTGTACAACTATTACTTATGTGTTAGCAATGGAATATGGAAGTAAAAGAATTCTTCCTCTTCGAAAATACTTGGGAAGGAAGAGTCGTAAAAGTGAACAAAATAAAAAAAAAAAGGGGGGGAGAAGTTATTCAGAAATGGATAAATAGAGAAGGATTTGATTATTTCGTCATTTATTTTTAAGATGAGGAGGATCATCTTAAGACTACACTAGCACTGACACCCAAAGAAAAAAAATAATACTATTTTAGATTTTAATTTTAGTTAGATTTTTAGAAATAGAATTTCTCCATTCATCGTTTGTTATCACACCAGTCTATTATTGTGCTTCTCCAGCCACCCTATTCATCGGATTTCACAATCTATAATTATATTTGTTTCAATGCAAGAAGCAGCTATTCAAGAATGTCATTTTATTTTTGTAATACTCTTGTCTAGAAAAACCTTTTCTTTAAGAGGGGGAGGGGATATATGAAATAATTTCAAATACATATATCAATGCTTTGTTTTTGGTATTCCTCAACTGTCCAAACTGTTCCGCCAGTCAGAAATGAGTTGAAAACACTGTTCGTAGACATGCTTAGAATAAGGCTATAACGTTTTATTTTGACAGTTTAAGAACAAAACTACCATCAACACCTCCAAAACAGAAAAGCTCTTTAATTTGATGATCAGTAAACCTATTAAAGCGGATCCTTCCAAACACAATGGAATGAGGATGTTTTAATACCATAATAACCGTAAACGCCTTCTGAAGTAGGAGATGATTTAATTGTGGCCCAGTTTCTGTAAACATGGCAGTAACATATTTCATCATTTTTTGGTTGACGGAGGAGAGCTTCCTTTATGACCCGGAACTGGATTAGTAGTAGTGTTACTCGCTCGGCAACTTGGATGGCCTTGCCCAAAGGAGATATCTCCCATCAGGTGTCACTGTACTTTTTGTCCTACTCACATCACACGCCTCGCATTTCACAGCAGACGTGATTCGGGTAAGTGGCTACACCAGACACATTCTGAGCATTGTGCTAACAGCGTATAATGTACATCATTTTTTATTTGATAAAGTCACACTAGCGAACGCATAAAACTGTGTGCAGAAAATATCTCATTGAATTTCAACAGATATAAAAAAAAAAAAGTACAGAAGGAAGAAAGGACGAAAATGATACGTTAAGTTCATGGTTTAGTATCAGATTCTCATTTCAAAAGCGCTGAAAAACGGGGGGGGGGGGGGAATCCTTAAGCAAAACTTGATTTTAGAAAAAAAAAAGTGTATTAAAAATATCTTTTTTTTTTTAAATGCTATTTTTAACATTTTTACTTGTTAAGTTCACTGTATTCTCTTTTTTCTTCTTTTTTTTCTGTCATTGTTCTGATCACATACGGCATTTTTGAAAAAAATAATAATTTACTATTATAATTCATAATAATAATAATAATAATTTAAGACTACCATTCTATTTTTGTATTTTCCTTCTTCACTTTCAATAGTGAATATTTAGCATGTTTATTTGTATTAATATTATGTTTTCGCTAATGCTTCCGTCTATACATTTAAATCTCGATGAAGTCTCGTCTTTTTCTAAAAGCATAAAATTGGAGCTAACTTAGCATATTTACTCTTAGCCTGTAATCTTTTCTGATAAATCTCACGAAAACATTATGGTTGCTCAACAGTTCTGAAAGCCTTTCGAGACTTATATAAGGAAACTAACCGGGTACCGTCGCTTTGCTCCGGAACCCTTGGATACATAGCATAAAAAACAAAAAAAACTTTATTTATTTAGCAAATTAATATTGAGATCGGAAAATATACGAGTTCTCAGTCCGTTGTGTCCTTCTCCGGATAACTCAGATGTATTGCGGGTTGGCGCCACACACCTATATATCGATAAGGCAACTTTAATCCTCTTTATTCCCTATCCCGTGGGAATTTCGAAAAATCCGTCCTTATTGCTTGTCTACATCATAAAGGGAGCCGCTGTGCAAAATTTCAGCTTTCTAGGTCCAAGGGTTTGGGCTGGGCGTTGATGAGTCAGTGAGTGAGTGAGTCAGGACTTTTCTTTTTATATAAGTAGGTAAATAACATTCCGAAATTAGTTGTAAGAGGGAACCGCGAATTGAAGCGATTTAGTCTAGCTAAATAATTTGTTTTCTTTATAAATCATGAAAAATTATGATATCAAGAAACAAACTCAATTCAACTTCTACTGTGTTGTTTTCTTCACGGTGGGATTTCTTCCATTCATTTTCGTATCCACGGATTAATTTCACTTGAATTTATTGAGTGTTTCATTAATTTCATCGTAAATGTTGATAACGTTTTTGACATTCATTTGTTATTGGGGTCGAAGAAGGTGCTTCCGTTGTGCTTTCGTCTCTTGGAATCGTGATGAAGAAATGTTTCGTAAACAGAGGAGCGATCAATAACTTTTGAATGGCTCTGATACAAGAAGAGTCCCGTGAGATAAGCCAATGTCAATTCTATTTATTCTTGAAACAACGCTATTAAAAGAGAGTAAATAGAAATAGAAATCGAAATCGATCGCAAGAAGGCACCAAAGCTAAAGTTAGGATTCGCACTTTGAGTTGTCATCGGGAATAGACTGGGACGGACCGTTTCGTCCTCATTAGGACTCCTCAGCCAGCCAAACTCCTCCGATGACAACTCAGAAAGTGCGCACAACGCTATTGTTATCGGAAAAACTTTTGCTAACAGCTTTACGCCAGAATTTTCTTCCTTTTTGAGAGACTCGGATGCAAGTTGTAAACAAAATAAATATATAAATATTTTGAATATCTGATGCTTAATTCTGAATACTTATACAGTAAATCAAAATCAGAATCAATTAATTTTTATTTCACCTCTATTTTGTTCTTCATTTCTGTCCTGGCTTTTTTGTTTTCCTTTCCTTTTTCAAGTTTAATTTCTAAAAGGTTTTTAAACTGCTAATTTGATTTTATATTTCAATAAATTTGCAATATTAAATGACTGAATCCAATGAAAGTAAATGAAGAAAGGAATATAAAACATAAAATATTAATGTATAAATCAGTAGTTGATTCTATAATAAATTACGGAATTGAAAGCTGGATTCATTTAAATAATCAAGATCATAAAAATTTAGAAGCAAAAAACTATAAAATATTAAATTGTATTTTACTGGTTTCAATCAAATGTCGAAAGAACAGCAAATTATTATAAAGAAAAAATATAAAATTTTATTACCAAAACAAAGATTTCTGTATATATTAATAATTAAAAACTTTTTTAATTTAAAAAGTAAGATTGAAAATGAAATTGTGCAAGTGAATTCTTAGGAAACAAGAAATATTTGGTCTAAAATAATTATATATAACAATCCCAAAAATAACTACGGCATTAAGCCCATTGCACATGGATCCGAAAATCGGACGGTCGGATCCACGAATCGGACGTATTCTCTTTCACAAGGCCACGAAACTCTCTCCGACGTCGTTTATATGTCATGTGACTTTCAAATCGTTCGTATAGGCGACGTTTCGTGGTCATGTGAAAGAGATTACGTTCGATTCGTGGATCCAACCATCCGATTTTCGGATCCATGTGCAATGGGCTTAAGAAATAAAAATAGAATATTGTACAAACCGAACTAACCGAAGATATCTTAAAAATAGATAAAATAAAAATTATATCAAAGTTAAATGACGGAAAAATAAAATGGAATTTTTAGATCACTGTAAATATGATTTTCACTTAAAAAAATTTGTTAATAAATAATGAAAAATTAATATATATAATAATAATTTTTTAATTATTATTATAATTTAACCTGTAATATTGTTGTGTATTATTACAATTTAACCCGTAACATTATTGTACAGTATTATTATACAGAATTATTTCAGCACCTACAAAACAGGTTGTTATACAACCTAGTAGGACTGACTTGTATTTAAATTATATTTAATAAAAAAAACAAAACAAACAAAACACTTTACTACCTTCTCGCAATCATCTACTGACCAAATGTAAATCATTAGGATTGAAACTACCAGATGGAAATTCAAAGCCTGCAGATTATTTCCAACAGTTCATTGTTTTATGACTTTGAAAATATAAAAAATTTTCAATTTACTTTACGTATTGTAGGCATTTTATTATTGATTCAGAATGATCTTCGTTGTCTCTCACAAAACATCTGCAGTTGATAAGTTGCTTAAATCAAAGATTTAAGGCCAGCGCGCATACAACCCCGTATCCGTATCCACGTATCCGAAAAACGACAAATGACGTCATTTTGAACTACGTCCGTCGATTTGTGACGTCAAACTCACGTATTTTTTCACTATACGGGAACGTTCAACGAGCTTGAACATTCCCGTATTCCGTATGTGACGTCATGTTAACGTCACCAATCAGAATGTTTCTTTTGTTACAACGTCAACCAATCCCAACGCAGCTGCGCGCTTTGGCGGCTGTCCGAAGGGAGAGCGGTCCACGGTGGAAGGGAACTGCTATTGATCGGAGGGGAATAAAGGCGCAAGCCGGGGGAGTAGTATCCCATGCCCGAACCCGCATACCCCAGTCGCCGGGGAAATGCGATTGCGGTGGACGGGCAGACATCACTTGCATGCCGCCAGCGACTGGAATGCGGACGGCATTCTCATGACTGCTGTCGACTCCAGGGTGAAAGCATTCACAGATCACAAAATAAAATGTAGCACCACACTTAACACACCACACTTGTTGAATAACATTGCTTTTAGAGTTCGATAAGAATAAAAAAAGAAAACTATCTTCTTACTTTTAGGAAAATCATGTAAGTCTGCATTTATTTTAGTCCTTGTAATCGAATCGAAACCTACGAAATCAAAAAGCGAACATGAAATTAATGTTACATCATTTATATCACGCACCCATTGTTTCTTCCTACTCTTCATTTTTTTTTCCTCCGCAGACAATACCATGTATAAATAAGCATTCACAAAAAATCGCTGGTCGTTTCTCAGCCGATCCATCTTGAACAATTTTGGCGCGAAAACAGATGCATTATGGGAAAAGTTCATTTCCTTTTCCGATTTTAACAACGACGAAGACGGAATGCAATGCGTGTTGTAAAATACGGGAGTCGGAATACGGAATTCGCAATACGTAATACGGAATACGTGATACGGGGTTGTGTGCGCGCGGGCCTAAGTCTAACGCGGAGATTGTGAAGCCCTTTTAGTTTTTTTAATTTCTACTTTAACATTTTTCAATATTATTAAGGCAGTGCTCACAAATAGTTTATCTAAAAAATTTGTTTTTCATTTGCTGACTAGTATCATCTTATTTATTTCCATTCTCCTGTGGTGACTTATTGCCACTGCAATTCAAACATAAATTTCTTCAAAAATCTTCGTGGCTTATCTAAAATTGTTTTGAATTAATGTGGATTCCCAATTGATATTCCTGAAGTTCAAACAATCAGTCAGAATGACTACACTGACTTCCTTTGAATTTACTTTTCGCATCTCGTTGAAAGTTCTGCGGATATCATAACAAAATTACCAAACAATGCTTCCTAATTATAATACACACATAATATTCTGCAAAAATGAAATAGCAAAAAATTAACAAGCAAAAAAAAAAAACCACCTTGAATCGTTAGAAAAATACTCATTTTTTTCCAAGTTTGTTTTTATGAAAAGAGAATTAGTTCATTTATTAGTTAGTTAAGTAATTTCTTAAAACAAACCAAACCCTTGTTTCTTATCAAATCCTATCAATTATAGAATTAATTACAAAATTCCAGGGAATTCATATAATTTCGTCATATCACAGCAAACTCCCTAAAACAATTACTAGCAGAATCTATGTAGTTGATAATTCACCAATATCTTTGCAGATGTGTCTCCGCTACCAGGGCGCTAGTGTCGAAACAGTTCATGTCCCCTAACATTACTAATTCAAATCATCCATCCGTCCATCGAGATGACTCAAGAACTAAATACCCAAGAAAGCTGAAATTTGACAGGAAAATTCTTTTTGATTTTAGTACTTATTCTTACGGGATCAAGGGCTAAAACTGTTAAAATATGCTGCACATTAACTCAAAAACTTATTCGTCTTAGAAACTTGAATGGTAGATAAGATCTTATTGTTGATTTGATAGAAATTATGGACTCATTAAGGCCAAAACAACCAATATACAGATCTCCTGAAAGCGCTGGAGGTAAATAACGACCATTACAAAGCAAAGTTTTTTTGTTTTTTTTTAAATCTCGTAATTTGCGGCCATTTTAAAGTTGTTTAAGCTACGTTTACCCAAACTATACTTCTACATAATAACCTGGAATTTTCATTCGGTATTTTACACATTTAAAATATATACTCTTCTTAATTAATTAAAAAAACAAAACAAAACTAGAAAGAGGATATAATTTTAAATGTATAAAATGTGAAAGAAAACTTGAGAATGTTTCAAAATTTACTTCAGAATATCATAAAATATTAGTTGAAAGTCACTTTCAGTGTATGTAATTTCGTTACTTACCTTAATAACCTACATTTACATTTTCAAGTAATGTTTTGTAATTTTTGAAATGTAGTTTAACTTCGTAAGGATATGTAGATATTAAAAATAACCACTGTGATATTAGCACAATCAATTTCCTATGAAACGTGTTCTCTAATAACTGAAAAGATCTTGAAATTGGACATGCATATTTACGGACAAAATACGACTGTGTTTGACATATTTTCCATGTGAATTTCTGTCGAGAAATTTGCACGTGAGGGTTATAAAAATTCCCTTAAGAAAGCATTGGAAGCATTGAAAACCACGAAATTTCATTACATGTCTAACAATATATTTAATTACTTTTTAGAAAATAGAACTTGAAATAATGCTTGGTTTTGGGAGATACGATTAATGTGTAAATATAACGAAATGTTATAAACAATAAAGATAAAAACGCACACAATGAAAAGATCCACAGAGCTATTTTTGACATTTTTGTACCTGGAATCAAATACAGACTGTTTCGACCTTCCCAGGTCTCATCAGTTTGATTCGCCCAGTGTATGTTTTTGGCCGTGCTGGCGTAGTCGTGCGGTCTCGGCGGCGGCCAGCCATGGCGACCAGTGCGCCAGTACCTGGGTTCGAATCCCGGTCGTGGCATGGTTGTTTTTTCGTCTTCTTCTGTGTGTTGTGTCCGATTTGGGGACACGAAATCTGCTCTGTAGGTAGTGGTCCCCATTTGTCTTCTATATGTTACAGGCTATAGTGTATGTTGCTATGTTTCTTTGGATCCCACTGAGTTATTAGTACTGGGCGAATCAAACTGATGAGACCTGGGAAGGTCGAAACAGTCTGTATTTGATTCCCGGTATAAAAATGCCAAAAATAGTTCAGTGAATCTTTTAATTGAGTGCGTTTTTATCTTTATTGTTTATTAGTAACTCTTACGCACGTTAAGTTTTTGCCATTATAACGAAATGTTATTTATTTAGACGGCTTTTAAGAACACGAGAAAAAAAATACACCTCTAGAACAAAAGTAGCCTACATGTCAAGTTCTTTCTGAAATGTCTTGTTTTTTTTAAGTAAATTACGAATATCGTACATTTCAATAAGTGAAACCCCCTTAAATAGTTAGTTAATCAAATAATTTTGGGCTTAAAAGCTAACTAATCATAAAAATAATAATAATAATTTACACAGAGATAATTTTTATAATAGTCGAACTTTCTATTACTAATTATTTTATTACTATTATTATCAACGTGAAAGAATATTTACAAATAAATACGAGTTGAGATTGGATAATGTTTGGTTTATTTCCTCATAGTTTGCCCAAGAGCAAGGTCACGGTCAGAGAACGCCGCTCCTCGTTGGCCTCCAACCAAAAATACCGAAGTTAACGTGTTCTACCAGAGCAGAAACTGGGTGGAGTAAAAGTTAAAAAGATCGTAGATCTCATGTGTATGTGTGTGGTGCTCACAAAGCGGATGATTACGGGAAAAGTTTAATTAAAAACGCACTCGCTTATAAAAATGATGGCTGTTATTTCATTAATTTTCCCGCCACACGAAACAGAAAAGCCTTTAATGAAAAAAGAAAGGAAGGTTTGATTAAGAGGGAGAGTATTAATAAGAGAGAAAGGAAACAATCCGAATTAACCACTTATTCCATTAGGATTATTAATGCCAATCTAACTAAAACAAGCATCAAGTCTAAAAGATAAAAAAATAACCTAACTCTATAAGTATTAATTTTAACATATAATTTTAAAGCGTTCATTATTTAGAATTAATAAATTTCTCATAATTATACATAAATAAAAAAAGGATTATAAACATAAATAAAACTATAAAAATGCTTTCAAAATACTGATGACTCATTTCTGACTGGCGGAACAGTTTGGACAGTTGAGGAATATCAAAAAGAAAAGCATTGATATCTGTATTTGAACTTATTTCACACATCCCCCTTCATAAAGAAAAGCTTTTTCTATACAAAAAAAGTATTACAAAATAAAATGACATTCTTGAATAGCTGCTTCTTGCATTGAAACAAATGTAATTATAGATTGTGAAATCCGATGAATAGGGTAGCTAGAGGAGCACAATAATAGACTTGTACGATAACAAATGATGAATGGAGAAATTCTATTTCTAAACCATCTAACTAAAATTATCATTGCATCTTAAACTGTTCCTCTCTCATCTACCGTATTTCCTTAATAATAACGGTGTTCACCCATACTTATACAGAAGCGTTTTTTTTATTTCAAATTTCCACAGTCTAAGTTCAGTCTATCTTAGATTGTTTAGTTCAAAACGTTTCAGGTCCAAGGTTTTCGTAAAATTGCAAAAAAGTAGAATCTTAGAAATTTAAAAAAAATAATCCTTTAAATTAAATAACATTTCTGCAGTTCCTGGAAATTTATTTATTTGTTTAATAATCTACTTCTTCATAATATTACAAAACTGTCCTGAGAATCAAGTCTTCGCAGCGTTTGAATTAACTGTACTTTTTTCTTTCTTTGTTTTACGATGCATTACAGGTAACATAGAAACATGGTCACTCTTTTGAGAAATTGTTTTCGTTGCAGCGAAATGAAATAAATGGAAATTTTTAAAGCTAATTTTTTTTCCTATGAAGTCTTAACTATTTCACGCTCTTTTGCTATGAAATAGTGAAAAACAAAAAACATGAAGCAACAGAAATAGTTAAAATGTTTTCTATTACGAAAATATGACCGTGAGAAGAAAAATAATCTTTTTTTTTTATTCCCAAATTAGGGGAATAAAAATAAAATGTAAATAACTCAGTTTCTCTTATGCATCTATTTTTGTTTCATTGCACGAGTATCACAAATCGTATCTTCTGATCTGTTTTTTCAATTTTTATTTATGTATTTAATGAAGTTGTCTCTTCAAACCTACAAGACTATCATTTTATTTCCTCCAAAGACTTATTATTAACAACTTTTTTATAGATATCCTCCTTTTTTTTCTGGCTGGTATCTATGACTTGAATCTCAGTCGATTTGATTTCACACTGCTCTTCCTTGTTGCGTTTCTTCTTTCTTTCGTATTAACTTATTTGGCGAAGATAATTCCCTCGTACCGGTTTACCTGTACAGTCTTGTAGACTTCTATTTATAACTGTGTTCATTCTCGAAAATGTTTTCCGAGTAATGAAGCTGAAGATATTCTAAATCAGTGTTTCCCAACCGGTGGGTCGCGACCCACTAGTGGGTCGCGGAAGGGTTACAGGTGGGTCGCGACTTGATCCTAAAACTATCAGAAACCATCGAATAAACCATCAGAAAAGTCGAAAATCGATCACATATAAGGAAGGGATACGATACAAATATGGTTTTATTCTATATTCTTCTATATTCTTCTATATTCTTCTACAAATATGGTTTTCTTCTTCCTATATATGTGGAGGTATTCCGATAAGGAAAGGTGGGTCGCCAGCTGAAAAAGGTTGGGAACCGCTGTTCTAAATTATAAGAAACTTTCTATATTAAGCAACACCTTATATTCTTTCTTAAAATCTATGAAATTTCATTGCTCAATTTAAACATCTGTACTCCATCAAAATCTGTTTTTTTGCACTCCGTGCAGGTTCCAATGCTGTATTTGTCACAGTGGTACAACTACGGCAGCGGTATCTTTGGCAATGAAAAATGTGGCAGTGCGTTCAGGCCTAAGTACCGGAATTTCCCTCCTTTTAGGAAGTTGCGATTATTAAAATTCGCTTGACCGGAAGCTTAAAAACCCTCATTTTCCCACAAATCAATTCATACCCTCATTATGTAAGTGAATATCTACGAAAGGTCAGAAGCAGATATTGGGAAACCTCGGTGGGTGACAGGTTCGTGCACAGCTGTAATTGGAAGCTCATCAGTAGCGTGCAGATCGCTTTTCATGATGTAAACGCATTAAGAATGAATGACTTCCTTAATTTTCCGTAAAAACGAGCGTTTAAAGCGTAACTGAGCTTGTCCCCTTTTTTCGGGTGAGTTGAGTCGTTCAGGCGTTGCCATTGAAGAGAAGGAAAGAAAATAAAAGGTTTTATTAGCATATTTCTGCCTTGAGAATTGCAGAAGAAAGAAAATGAGAAGGATAATTATCAATCAACATAACGGTGCTGACTTCCTTCTTTTGCAACCAATACGGACTTTTTTTTTTCAGTTGACCTTTCTTAATAGAGTAGAAATAATTGAATGTTTAGTTGAAAATAAAAGTCCAAACAAATGAGCATCTTTAGAAGATAAAAAGGAAAAAATTTAAAGAAAATTATTACCACCATTATTGTTTTACGAAACTTATTTAGATATTTAGTTTTGGTATAATATAATTTTATTATTTATATATTTAAGAAGGAAATTTAATGCGATGTTATCCAGCTAAAAAAATTAAATCCTTAAATATAAAAAAAGTCGTTACATTTAAGATTTTAAATCTGATTTGTTTATTTCCGTTGATTTCACTTTTAAGGGGTAACTTAATTTTCTGAAGTAAAGTTCGCAATATGCTGTACAGAAACAACAACAACAACATTTTATTACTAAGAGCCAGCTAATTATATCCACGACACGTAAAATTGATTTTTAAACAACATTTTATCTTTCTCGAACTAACATGTGATCTTAACTCGCTTAAAAAAGTGTCTCAAACAACCGTCAACTTTTAATTCATACATTAGGTTTATAATGAAATAGTATTCTCTATATTTCATCTTGATAGAATATATCATGAAGAATAAGATGTCCCGTTTTCTCAGAAAATAATGTTCCGGTTTCATTGACGTCAGAATGTATCATCCGTTACTTAGGAAAGTAATTTGTTTCCGGTTTTGTTAATTAATCGATAAGTAAAATAAGTTGGAGATTGGATTGAAATTTTATCCTTATCTTTTAGAATTTCTAAAAATTTATTATTTCACTCGTTACATTAACTGTCGATATTTTAAAGATGTTTTCTTGTTACTTTTATTTCGTTTAAAATCATGAACTGAGCTTGTTAATCCATATACTGAAAAATCTAAATATTAAAAAGAATACTGCCATTTCTTAAAGCTGCTCTTACCGTTGAAACATATTAGACGTTTAGTCTTTACATTTATAAGTATTTTATTTATAAGTGCAAAAACTTAAACATGATTTGGAAAAATAAAATGCTTTAAAATTAGACAGATTCTAATCGTATCTGCATTAGTTAGCTTTCAGATGAAGTCCAATGTAAACCGTATTGTAATCTCGGGAGCTTTTTTTCGTAGAAAACAAACATTGATGAAAATGCCTTTTCTAACGTATAGTGAAACACTGCTTAATGCTATCTCATTCTTCCTAGTAATTCTCTATCAGTTAGGCTAGTTCTATAGTTGCCAATTCCTGTTGGCTCGTTTTACCTCTTTTCTTGGATATTTAACTATAATACATATATAAAAAATTATATTCGCAAAATGGTCTATAATTTCCTGGCCCGTGCAGCTATTGGAAACACAGTAAAGCTAAGAAGAAGAAAAGTGCCTTCTAATTAAAGCGAAAATTTTGTTCTGTCATCAAAGAACTGAGAGTTTCTATTAAGCTGTTATAATTATGTTATAATACAATCAGTTAATTCGTGAGAAATTAAAGCTTTTTCTCAATTATTTTACATTTTTTATTAGGAGTTGAAGGCGCTGTGACTTAATGGAATCTTTTCTTTTAAGGATTAGAATTATATTTGGTTTTGCTTCTTTTTAAGAAACAAAAATAAGGGCTTCGAAAAATCGACTTCATGTAATTAAGCGCTTGATTTTCTAGGTCTTTCCTGTATGTTCTCCATGTTTCTTTAAAACAACTGACCTTGACAGTGTTTACACAGTGTGCTCTGAAGATTGCGTACAGTAGCGGTCTATTACAGTAATTACCCATTTCGTTTCGTGATGCCAAATGCTATCTACACGAGTAATGATGGTTCTTCTCTCTCTCAACGCTGTATCTTCAATTCAGAGCAAAGAGAAGCTGCACTTAAGGGAAGCTTTTTCTCACAACAAACAAAATAAAACGATAATAATAACATTCAAGGAACAGAAAGTAAAAGTGATCTAATTTTATGGGATGTTGTAATTTTATAGGATGGAATACAATAATAGTCTTACCTACGTCATTCTAGAAAATTCCAATATTCTAAGCGATTTTAATTCTAAGCAAATAATAATAATAATAAAAGAGTTTATTGGCATGCAAACTTTCGAACGCCAAATGTTATAAGATGCCAAAAAAAA
>JAFIDM010003189.1:66687746-66711298 GCA_023159025.1 Thereuonema tuberculata | reverse complement strand
CTAAATTAGCATCAGTTTATCTTTCTAAGGTTTCTTAGATGACTAATCTGGGGGCACGGTAGTGCCCCCGCCAAGACGAGCCGAAGGCAGGAAGGGCACTACGTACCTTTTCTGGAAGTGTTTCGTCGTATTTTCGAACCCTCATAGCTTCGGCCTAGATAATACTAGAGAGCTCAAATTTTCAGGATATGATGCAGTTACCAGACTAATGAAATACGCTAAGTTTCATTTATTTAGCTTTTATACTTTGGATTTTATTAATACCTAAAATACGTCGATTCCGTCACTCACTGACTGACTGACTCATGATCATCAAAACCTCTAGGGTACTTCCTGAAGTCCTAGAAAGCTGAAATTTGGTATGCAGGTTAGGATTAGCACACAAACAACAAAAAAATTAAGAAATCCGTAACTTTCACATTCCAACCCCTCATAAAGGGGGGGGTCTGGTTATGTATTATCGAACCCTCATAGCTTCGGCCTGGATAATACTAGAGAGCTCAAATTTTCAGGATAAGATGCAGTTACCATACTAATGAAATACGCTAAGTTTCATTTATCTAGCTTTTATACTTTGGATTTTATTAAGATCTGAAATACATCGTACCCTCAATGCTTCGGCCTAAATAATACTGTGTAATAATGTGATTTCTTACAAAAGTGCAAACAGCTTGTATATACAAGTTGACTAATAGAAAAACAGAAAAGTAGGGTATTGAAAAAAAAAATCCATTTTCTATGTAATCTTAAAACTAAATTTAGTTGTAATAGCTAATCCCACCCAAAACATTTCATGTAAAATAAGTTGCCAAGATTCACATGCTCATAACGCTTTCACTGTTAAAAAGTTATCAGATCTCATCTTACAAAAAGAAATGAAATCCCACCCAAAACATTTCATGTAAAATAAGGGGTTGCCAAGACTCGCATGCTCATAACGCTTTCACTGTTAAAAAGTTATCAGATCTCATCCTACAAAAAGAAATGAAATGCCACCCAAAACACTTCGTGTAAAATAAGTTGCCAAGACTCACATGTCATAATGCTTTCACTGTTAAAAAGATATGAGATCTCATGTAGAGCCAAGCCCCTAAATCAACGAGGCCTAACTCTACAAGCCCCAACTCTAAAAACCCTATATCTTGGTCAAAAAGTATGGCTTGGCCGTTTCATGGAACTATTTCATCTCACCCAAAACATTTCATGTAAAATACGTTGCCAAGATGCTCATAACGCTTTCACTGTTAAAAAGTTATCAGATTTCGTATAGTGCCAAGCCCCTCACTATACATGCCTAACTTTAAAAACCATACTATCTTGGTCAAAAAGTGTGCCTTGGCATACTCCATATCCTTTACATAACTGCATGGGATTGTCTGTGTGACAGCCACGAATTGGCCAAGCCATACTTTTTGACCAAGATATAGGGTTTTTAGAGTTAGGGTTTTTAGAGTTGTAGAGTTAGGCCTCGTAGAGTTAGGGGCTTGGCTCTACATGAGATCTCATATCTTTTTAACAGTGAAAGCATTATGACATGTGAGTCTTGGCAACTTATTTTACACGAAGTGTTTTGGGTGGGATGTATTATTCCTCAGGACAACCAATGCCTACATCTGCGTACATTCAATACAAAGGCACGACATTATCTTAAAAAGTTATGGATTTCGGAATTCCAGATGTTTCACTGTATTCTTTATGAGTTGAATAATCAGTTATTTTTAAAAGTAAAAACGTAAGTGTAATGCATTATAATTTTTTAATTGTAATAATCAAAATTTATATATATATAAAGCCCAGTAAATTTCATATTCATTTGAAGGTGTTCTATCTGAGTTCTTATAAAAGAAATAAAAGTATTTTATATTTTTCTAACTGGAAATTTATTTCAGATTTTTCAATGATTCTTTTACTCTTTTTTTTTTCTTTTAAAATATATTCATTATTTATTATATTCTATAATTCAAGGTTAGAAAACATCCTATATCAAATAATTTAACAAGTTGTTGGCTTTGTTATAAATTCCTCTTTTCTTTTTCCTATTTTAAATAATGAAGATGAAACTAAATTTTAGATGAAACTAAGATCTAATAAATTTAATAACGTGGCTTAAAAATTTTTTTCTTTTTAAAGCAACTATTGGAAGACAGAGAAATCTGATGTGTAATTATTGTATTTTTGTTTGTGTTTATTGGTGGAGAATCATTTATTAGTTAGTTATTTGTCAACGCTGTTCAGATCAATTGATTCCGTTGTATTTCTATTGAAATTATTAATTCAGTTTTTCATTTTAATCTATCTTTTTTTTTCAATCAAAAATAAATCATTTAATAACTACTCAGGTGTCTTATGTCATTAAGCCTAATTTCTTGTTGTTTTTATTTTATGTAGACATTACTAAAGTCGAACTGAGGTAATAACAGCCTGGGATCTGATAAAGATATTTCCTTCTATCTTTCCTTTCTTTCTTTCAGTCTTGATAAAAGGATTTTTTGTTTCTGATAGAAACAAAGCCTACGTCGTCTAACACTGACGTTTGAACAGCAATGTCTGAACATTCTTAAGCAGTTCCTCTGTCTTAAAACCATTCGAAACACTTCAATAATGTTTGTTTTCGGTTTTTTTTTAAGAATCACCAAATCCTTTTTTTCTTCTTTTGAACAATAATTAATATTAGATAATGATTAAATGATGAATTCCCAATGGATTCTTAGAAGGGATTTCTAGGCATGAAGATGAATGACCAAAGAAAGAAGAAAAGTGCGTGGGAGTTAATTCTAATTGTCATATTAATAGCCGTAATTAGAATTAATTTCCGCATATTAATGGTTGTAGTTAGAGTAATGAAATGTAATTAAAGAAATGAGTTGAATCAGGATTTTAAATATTATTTTTATGCAAATTTATTTCGAAGCTGTTAAATAAAAAAATACAAGCGTTGTTAAGTTCAACAAAGAATTGTTTGATTAAAAAAACTCAAATTTAAAAAAATCTAACTTACATTTCAATTTGCCTTAAAAAATAAAACCTGGATAAAAATAAAGTAAAAAAACTCTTTAAGTTTTCTAAACTTTACTGGATTTCCACAAGATTATTTGTACCTTCTTAAGAAAATGATTTTAAATAATAATAATAATAATAATTTTTTTTTATGTTTATCAGACCTATTTAGGTGTACTTATTACCTGTAAACCGGTAATATAGGTTCTGAAAGGACCTATAAATTATAATAATAATAATAATAATAATAATAATAATAATAATAATTCTCCTCTCCATCTCGCACTCCTTGAGTCCTCTTTGGTTCTGCCTCGCCTTGAATCCATTGAGACTCATGCTAGACAACACAAAATACGGTTCTAGGCTTTTTCTTATCTTTCCTCTTTATGAAATATTTTTAGGAAGAAAATAAAAAGAGTTTAGGTCAACGAAATTAGCAGATTTGTTTTTGTTTGTTTTTTTCTCCTTGGATTCTTAGGTTATTAAGCTTTTGATTTCTCCACAACAAAAATTACTTATCAGAATTGTTAAGAGTGAGAATCTGAAGAAACCATGTCAAAGGCTGCAACAATTCAAGGAATAATAAAACATAAGGAAGAGTTCTTATGGTCTCGACATAAATGGATTATTCTATCACATGACCTTTTCGAGCAATCATTCCATAGCAATTTCTTTACTTTATATTCAGTGACTTTTTTTTTTAATTTTCTCCTGGTTTTATTTTATCATTTGAAATCATTTCAATTTATCACAAAATTAGTTTTTAAATATTTATATATTTTTAGTTGTTATATCAAAAGATCTTTATGTATTATTTTAAAGAAAATCTGAAATCTCACTCAGATTGATTGAGATTTATTTTCTAAACCGTTGAAACAAAATAAATGAAATAATTCTTGTTGCAACTAAATCAAAATCCAAGGAACTTTGAAAGCCTTCAATTAGTTACAGATAGAGAGCATGGGTGGATGATGTTGTTGGGGCTTTTTTCATTTCCTTTTTTTTAATGTAATACAATGTATTCATAAGGAGAAAGAAGCTACTCAAAGTTAAAAAGGTTAACTTAATTTATAATATATAATTTTATTTTTATTATAAAATTAAAAAGCCTTTTTTTCTAATTAATTATTTTACTTTAATTTTAACATTTTTTAATGCAATATTTATTTTTATTCCTATTATAAATACCATTATATTATATTTTCATTATTAAAAAATAAAAATGAAATAGCCTAAACTTCTTTCAATGACGACTTCTGTTTTTGTTTGAAGGGAATCATAAACTCTTTACTTTAATTATTAAAATTAATCCACTAATAATAGCACTTACATGATTAAAGAAAAGACCTCCGCAACGTTTCAAATCTTCAACTGAAATTAAGATTCTATACTTTAATGTTTGAACTTTTGAATCTTTGAATGTTTGAATCTTTTAGTTTCTTGAAGGTTTGTTCAAATAAACAGTGATTAATAATTATTCTGAAACCTCAATTACTACTCTGGTAACTGCGATAACATATGTTCTATTTAGAAATAAATATTATAACTCGAATATCTATTCAATTTATGATAGAATAAATAATTCTAATATAACCATCAAATAAAATTGTGTAATAAAATCGTAAACTTTTGATCTTTCCCGATCTAATATAATTTCTTATCTAAAAGTAACGCATTTGTAGTAATTTTATTGAATTGTATCCAGGGGAATTCTTTCTTTTCTTTTTCCAGGAAAAAAAAATGTTCATCTGTCAACAAATAGCAAATTGTAAATCTTATCTCAAACAACAGATGGAGCTTCAACAAATGAGCTGGATTATTAACATTATAACAATTCCATATCGTAATTTCTTATTTTTGAAATGTTTGCGGAAAAAAATATATACATTGGATAAACCAACTTATTTTATTCGCATTTCATATTAAAAACTTAAGTTCGGAGTTTTGCTAATTCAGAAATGTATTAATTCAGAATTAACTTCTTTATTTTTGTCAACTTAAGCTGAAAATATACGTAAAAAATTGTTGTTGAAGGAAATTCGATTTTTTTAAATTTTGAAAATTTTTTATAAACACATAAATAAGTTTAAAAATTTGTCTTTAATTTGTGCCAAAGGAGATGAACTAAATGTAATTCCATCAATTATATTAAAAAACGACTTTATAAAACAAAAACCATTAGGTTTCATTATCTGCATTTATTTTAATTCAGACTACTGTATTTCCTGAATTGAAATAAGCGATAAAAAGTAACTATTTAGGTAATTAAGTTAAAATATTTCGCTCTGAATTTAGAGAAGAAGTTATTGGTTCAATTGCTTTTGAAACAAAAAGAAATTCCCCCCCTTTTTATTTGGTTTGATCCAGAAAAAATTCCCTGAAACTAAAATTGATAAGTTTTTAAAAATGGATTTAGAACGAGATGGTTTTGGATTGTTCAAATGTGAGTTCCTGTCATAGAGGATGTAGGGCAGGTCCTTGGAGGGTAAGGGATAAGAGATGGGGAAAATGGAGTGTTATGTCGTTCCCTCCCCCACGACCGAATGGCTTACACCCAATTCAATAAGGAATTGGTCTAAGGGTGTGTTTAGATCGATGAAGAGTAGCACATCGATGAAAGCTTCTCATCCATAACGGCTTAACATCCATTTGTTCATTAGAAACACATCTTATAAAAGAGTTCAATTTATTCGAAATCTGCCTTCATTAAGACCACATTAGTACCGCTTAGGAAATGGTGTCTAGTTCTGTTGTGGAATGAATTGAACGTTATTATGATTAATCATAATAGTTCATTCATAAACCAAAGTAGAAACATTGCTTTGTAACATTGCAAAGTAGAAAATAAATAAATAAATAAATTTCATTCTTATATTTTCTTCTTTGAAGCCAATTCTTTAGTAAATTATTACAATAGACAGACCAGTGAATTCGTAGCGAACTAATAATTTATTTCATTTTATATATATATAAAAAAAGAATAAATAAATATATAGCAGATTCAAAAAGAAAAAGAATTTATTCTTCTGAATTAAATTATGTAGACTTGCAAACATTAAATTGATCAAAGTTCCAATTTTATTCTTTCTAGGAAATATTGTATTTAAAAAAAGACTAACATTCCATTCTTAGCTTTTCTCAGTTGCTTCTAAGTTTATTTTGTTGTTTGTAAATCTAAATCGAAATAATATATTTTTCTCAACCCCATTCAAAATTCAGTTGTGAAACCTTCTCAGCTTATATTATTTATAGTAAATTTGTTTTATAAATAAACATTCAGATTCCAATCTAATACTAAAAACAGGGTTATTCAAAATGATTGTGGGTGTTTTAAAAAAGTACCACACAGTACAAACGAGATACGAAGACGACACCTTGTTTATTGTGTAAGAAAACTCAACAAGTTACACATATGCTTTTATAAATGCTCAATATTGGCGCCATGTGCCACTCTGTAGACATCGACACGATAGACCAATTCCGACCACACACGCTCCAGCATATCAGCGATAATGTTGCCGATGGCACCTTCAGTTCCAGGATAGTCGCAGGTAGAGGAAGGACAAAGACGAAAAGGTCCCAGAGGAAAAAATCACATGGTGTTAAGTCCAGTGAACAGGGTGGCCACGATAGGAGATTCCACCATCGAACCCGCGCCCAATCCAGCGCTGTGGTAGGTACTGGTTTAAAACTGCTTGAATTCCCGATGGAAATGAGGTTGGGCATCATTCTGTTGTAGTATAGAATCAGAGCTGTCATCACTCAGCTGGGGTAGGATCCATTCAGTGACCATATCGAAGGAAGTCATTCCTGTTACTGTCTGTTCTATGAAAAAAAAAAAGGCTATGTATCTTAATTTGGAAACAGCACAGAATACATTGACCCTCGGGTCAAAACAGGCTCATGTTGAACACAACGATGGGGATTTTCCGTTCCCCAAATTATGCGGATTTGGAGAATCCAAATTGTGCGGATTGCCTTATCCACACAAATGAAACGTTGCTTCATCACTAAAATAAGCCTGTCACAAACCATCTGCTTCCATCAATTGTTCCTTGCGATAGTAGTCATCAGGTGTTAACGCTTGCAGCAGCATTAGGCGATAGAGCTTCATTCGTAGACGCTTCCGTATCACACGCTACACCGTAGATTGCGGGATGTTGTTCCCTGCTGCCTCTCATAGTTGATTTGTTAGGACTACGTACTGCTTAGTAAGACGAAAGAGACTGGTCACGTGATTTACTGGTCGCTGCCACCTCTTTCTCTGCCTGAAAATAGGGGAGATGAGTATGTGCCGACAAGAACAGAAACAAACGACAAATAAAGGAGAGATGCATAAAGTGAAAAATTACTGCGCAAAATTCAGTTTAAATTTAAAGTGAGAATAAAATACACACACACACAGAATAAGAAATACATGTATAATAAACTTTTAGAATGTAATTCTCCCCTTCGGCCTGTTCCATTATTTTGGCAGTGTGCCAAACCCAGTCTTTATCGCTTGGGCAAGCAGTAGTAAGGCTGCTCTGATCTGGTCCACTCTCTCTCTTCAGACATGGAGGGACGCTCACTCCTCCGTCTCCACAAATTGTGCATACGATCTGCGAATGGAGTTGTCTGAGGAGGATCCTTCCTAAATTTCAAAACTGCCGTTGAACAATAATAACGGAACGACTGTGATGATATTCGAGAGTGCAAAACGTCTTCTCCCTACCGTTGACTCCATTTGCAATCAATGACTCCTGACGGGCAACCGCGGAACTACTAAGTTTACACAATCAACAAGGTGTCTTCTTCGTATCTCATTTGTACTAGGTGTGGTGATTTTTTAAAACCCTGACTGTTTTAGCAGAAATGTCGCGGAACAACAAACTTTTTTGTTGCTTTTTTTGCTAAAACAGAATCCTTAGAAAAATCTCTATTATTTACTAATTAATTTAATATTTACAAGTTTTAAACATTTAAAGAAGTACAGTACAACTGAATTTAAAAATTTAATTAAAAAGTATAAATTACTTTGATAAATAAATAAACAAAAAGACACAGAATCGAAAAAGAAATGTTCGAAATATCAATAGTCGTCGATGGTAAAGATTCGAATGTACCATCTCTCTTTCTCTCTTTTTCTTTCTCTCTATATAAATGTTTTACATCAGTTTATATAAGGTAAATGAGAAACGCCTAAAGTTTTCCCCAAGTTGAGACCTAGCTAAATCGCTTTTTCACACCTATTCCTCAAAACGGTAGATTCATCGAATTTCATCAAAATCCTGCTCGCTTTATAGTATTTGATTTATTTTGTTTGATTGATTTAATGAATAAATTTGTATGAAATATGACATCGGAGATTTTCTAGAAGAGTCTCCAATCCAGTCTTAAGTTTATCGAAGATTAGTGACTTTATTCCATTGCAGAGACATCTTTTGAACAAAGATATATAGTTCGTAATGGATTTTTTTTTTTTTTATATATAAGGTATTTTTGTTTGTGTCATGTTATAAAGGCAAACGGTAATTGTTCAGCAATATTTACGATAAAATGTCGAATTGCAGATCACCTCATTATTTTTCAGAATCTCCGAATGTAGTTTTATTTATCCTTAAAAGATGAATTTTGAAAAATGTAGGGTTTATATGAAACTAACTTACCCAGTTTATCTCAATTCTGAAATTAAGGGTGTGAATTTGTTGTTCTATTATTTGTTAACCTTGATGTTGTAATAGTACACGGATATTCTCTTTACATCAATAACCCATTGTAGATTCAATCTGACTTTGGTATCTATCGTAGGTTTCCAGATGAAAAATTGATGTTTGTTCTTTTTCTCTCGTTGATAAAAAATTCTTAAAAACCATAACATTTTGAGATGTACTTAAAGAATTGTTTCTGTTTTATTAGTTTTTTTAATTGATATAATCTATTAAGTATTAAAGAAATATTTATAATTAATTGTAATTATTTTTTTTCTCTTTTTAGGTAAGTTTATCTTACTGTTCTGTATTGGACATAAATATCCACTTGATTGACCGCTGTCATGTCTAAATGGTCCCATGAGGTAGGAATTAATTACTTACAGATTGCAAAACATTGGATGTAATTTTGTTTGATGCTTGTGTTTTATTATTTGAGAAGTCTGATGACTAGACCTTGTCTGTATATCCGTCTTTGTACATGTAATACTGACAGAATCAATTAGCAATATCTTTAATATTGAAAGAAAACTACCAACTGAAAAGCGATTCGTGGTAGATGAGCTTTTGGCCTCTTTAAAGAAATATCTCAGTGGAAGTTTAAATTCTGTTTCTCAGTTATCTGGCTTTAATGATTAATGTCATTACGCACATTTTCCTATTGTTGTTAAATCTCCTGAGGATAACCATTACTCGGCCTCCAGGGTGGAAATATCAATATTTCCGATCTGAAATTTGAAATGTCAAGTGGAATCCATTGATCTTTCTGATAACATCAACAATATTATTAAACTTATTCAGTTAAAGTTTTAACAAATAGAGACAAAAGAACACACTAGACAATGACAATAAAAAGTTAAAAGCGGACTAGTTTCGGGATAGACAAATGGAATGTGTAAATGATCTCGAAACTAATCCTCTTTTAACTTTTTATTTTAATTGTCTAGTTTGTTCTATTATCTCTATTTATTATTATAATATTATTAAACGTCAGTAACCGTTACTATTGTACAAAGTATAATTCTTAGCCGTCTTATCATTTTTCCTATAAACTAATATTAAAATTAGCATTAATATTATCCCTGTATTTCTTTACTCCCTGTTCATCAATGGGAATGTTCGTTCCTTTTGAGGAAGAGGTTTTACTTCAGTTGCATCATCATTTGGATGTTGGATGAAGAATGCATCTACACTTCAATACAGAGACCTTTGAATGACAACTTCACTATCTGCACACTGGAAATATAAAAGACAAATACTTGGCAATAGTGTTACAGTCACGCTTCTTATATTTACGCAGATGAAGGAGAGTTTTAGATTGGAGCACCTTTAGAAATGCTATCCATCTTCCTTGTAGAGTTTCAGTCTTTACGGCAGAACTTCAGGCCATTTTTGTGATTCAAAATATGCACTCAAAGAACATTTATCGAAAATCTATGTAGAGCGATATTCAAAGTGCTCTTCAGCATTGTACAGTGAAGGCTCACCTTCTGCTTTTAATCATTTATTACATTGTTTTAAACACAAACTGCTGGATTCCAATCTCGTAGGAATTATTGACAATAAACTTCCTGAATCTTTTACTAAATCTGCTGAAACTCTTCCATTGCAACCTATGCCGATATCTTATCATGACTTCTGATTGCTTACTCGGTTCTGCTCGAAGATCTTCTGGCACCAAGAGTTAACAAACAGACATCAAAGGAACTTCATTACCTCTTGTTCTATTCGTTCCAAAAAATAAAATGTACAGATGTCATCGTGATTGTTACCACGAATTGGACAAAGCAAACTCACCACAAGTATTCATTTACTGCAAGAATAAATGGGATACATGTACTTTTATCAATTCATTATATTTTAGTTAATTGTCCCTCTTTTAATCAATATCATATTTAATTATATTATTTAAGTTACTTAAATGTATTTTTCTTGAATTAAAAATAATGTAAAAGAGAAATACTTGTGATTTCTTTAAATATGTTTACTATTGTATATATTTGTTGAATTCACTATCTTTTAAAAATTGATAAAATGAGTAGAATTCACAGGGAAGCCATTCCTTGAATAAACGGTGCTAAGGAAAGTCTACCATCGAATGAATGACGCCGTAGAGTCAATAGTATTGACTATGGGGTTTTGAACCCCTACATTATCGATCGAACACCCCCACTTCTGTTCTGGAACGTGACTGGGATTCGAGTGACTTTTTCTTGTGTTGTTTTCTTCTGACGTTATTAATGTTCTAACCACGCATCTATCAGATAAGCCTCTGACCCCAGATGACAATAGAGGTTGAGGCTGGGAGTTATTCCAAACACAAGAGAGAGGGGAGTCACGATTAAACGAAGAAGAGAGGAAACTGACCTCTTTAGGAAAATATTGAATTGGATCCACAAGTAGGTGAAGATAAAAGTCCTTTTCGTAACATTTATACTTAATTACAAACGAATTCTAGAAGACGACGAGGAAGGGATTTTCTTTATCAAAAATTCAAGTAACTTAAAAATCAAAGCAAATCCATTGGAATTTTATATTTTTCATTTCCAATTTTACTTCTACGACAACGAATTGCTTTTATCAATCATGTTATTTTTGTATGATTTTTTTTTTTTAAATTCAGTAATAATGTTTTTAAGAATTAACTGCTTAAAAGTACTGCTATTTAATAGTGTTTTATCAGTTACAATTAGAATGAGCCTAGAAAATAAGAATAACACAAGATATTATAGGTTTGGTTTGTCGCTTGTAATAATTATGTGAAGGAGAGGGAAGAAAAGAAGGAAAAATTCAATTTTAAGTCGAAATGTGCAAGTCTGTGTAAATCCTAGAAAGCTGAAATTTTGGAGATGATTGTGTTTGTTACAAAAGATACCAATTGATTTGGGTCCAAAAGTGAGAGTGGCTAAAAACCTTCCATCAATAATTCTTTCTTTCTCTCTTTTTTTTTTTTGAAATGATCAATTGTAAATTGTTTTCATTTAACTTTTTAATTCCTCTAACCATTCGAAACTTGTTTTATATCTTTTTGTTTTATCTAATTTCGATCACACTGTGTTAAGAGGAGTTTAATTTTAAAATTATAATTCATGTTTAGTTATTAATTTTCTTTCAAATAAACCATTCAAACATTTACCAGAGAAATTTTCCTTTGCTTCTTAGAAGGATAAAATAAAGGAAAAAACACAAGAATAGAAATTACAGAAAAGAATTCGGAAAATTCCATCTGACTTTTATTTCTACATCCATTGAATGTACAAATGTTTAAGAAAGAGCTTTTTCTTTTCTTTTTTTCTATTCGAGGAATTTTAATGGAAAAAAAGGTTTTCTTTTAGTTTAAAGTCTTTTCAAAAGAGACATTTCTTATCCCCACAAAGAAGGAAAATCGTCTGAGATGGTAGGAAATTGGTTGTCAGTTGGAGAAGACAGTAGTAGGATAAAAAGAAGGGATAAGAAAACACAAGGAGAAGAATCTTTTCGTTTTCTCTCAATCCCAAGATAAGATACTTATTCCAGAATACAAATAGATCCTGTCCCAACAGTCAAGATTTGGTTTCATGAAATCAATCCGCAGTTGAGGAACCTTGTGAATTTTCTTAAATTATAAAATTTTATTTAATTAAAAATAAAAATGAATGATTGAAAAAAGGATAATTGGAATCCGCGCCAGATGTTTTCTTATATCTTCTTCACTGACTGAGAAAACTTTGCTTCTTTAAAATAGATCGTGATATGATTATAAATAAAATGGGATCCGAGGGTTTATTTTTTGGGTTTTGTTTTTTGACGAAGTGAAACGTTGAATGTGTTCGATCAGTTGTTGTAATTTCTTGTGGATTGCTCTTCTGTTTCTGACAAAGGCAATTTGTTGGAGGGGGAGTGATCGATTGAGGGAATGGCTCCTTCAGGATCCATAACTCCTCGTGTCACGGCGTGTGTCGAGGTGTTCCATTTGGAGGAAGAAAGGATCCCAGTGATTAACTTGGATTTTATCATTCCCAATGCAACGGTCTGACATGAGCCAGATAGGTCGGAATCTGGGTTGGAATCGCGGCGCTGGGCCTGGCTGTTGTTTCATTCTTTCTTCTTCAGTATTTCGTTCGTTTCCGCGGGTGTAAAAGCTGTGGTGGGTTACGCTAAAGAACTAGCAATTCTAGCAACCAGACAATTGTCTCGATCTCATGGCTAATGATATACATAAATATTTATAAGATTTTTTTTTCAAATGGTTGGATCAATATTTAATTGATTCTCCACAATGTCGCTGTTTTGACGTCGCGAATACTAATACAGTTCTTTCATTAGTTTGCTTTTGTAGGAAAAGGAAGCTGAGTAAATCAGTGTAATGTGTGTTTGGGTTTCCCCGAATAACTTTGAACCATTGAATGAATTCTCTTGAAACTTGTCAGGCGCATTTAAGAGACATTCTTATTTTTATATTTGAACTAGCCAGGTACCCTCGCTTCGCTCCGAATCCTTATATATGTAACGTAAAAAATCGCTTTATTTATTTGCAAATTACTATCGAGATCGGAGAATATAGACTTCCCAGCCCTTTGTGGCCTTCTCCACTCCCCTATCACTTCCAACCTTCCCCAGTTGGTGAAACATCACGTGATCATTACAATGTATTAATTAACCATATCATATATTTATCACCGTAGATATCGCCTAAATAGTTATCAGATACCTCGTGAGTTAATCGTGGTCCACACCTGCAAAGAATCACCTTAAACACAGTCATTAACACCGCTACCGCCATCTATGGCCATTTGTGGGAATGTTTTAAATGAAGTGATCTTCAAAAAACAGCGCGATTTAAAACTGCGTTAACGCCATCTATTGCCAGGTTTGGAAAGTTTTTCATTCAGCTCTGCTGGTGCCGAATATTCAAAGCATCGTACCCCACGGAAACTACTTGATCGTCCGGGATGAAAAGTAGCCTATATCCTTCTCCGTGTCTTAGACTACCTGCATGCAAAATTTCATTCAGATCGGTTGTGCCGTTGAGGCGTGATTGAATGACAGACAAACTTACAGATTTTCGCTTTTATATTTATGTAGGATTAAAAAATGAGGCCTACACACAAATTAATCAAATTAAAAAAAAATATGAAAGAAGCAAAGAAAGTGTGAAAATAACAATCATTCGAATAGTTTCTCAAAGGTTTGCAAATCTTCCGTAAGATTTTAATACAGATTCGTAACATTATGATGGACTGTATTTTAATTTCGTACCTAATTGAGATTGTTTGTTTGTTTGTTAATCAGAAGAAAAGAATTCTCAATTGTCAGTGTTTGTTTACTGTTTCCAACGGAATCTCGCATTTTTTATTGATAAAGAGATCTAGCAAGGAAATGGCAACCATCTACAGTGGGGTTTTTTTTTTTGTTTTCTGTCAGATGCAATAGCTTGGAAATAGCTTCCTCTGGCATCTGAAGAAAACGTTCACTGGTAAAAAAGAAGAAATTGGGCGCGAGACGAGAACGGGAAGAAGAAAAAAAAGACAACAACCAAATCAACGTAAATTGGCTTCGGAAAGAGAAAACACCAAAGCTCAAGTTGTTTGCTTTTAGTTTTGACCATAAATTCCAAGTAAAGGACACAGATAGCACAAGGGAATTCTTACTTTCAAAGTATTATTCTCTAACTTCTCTCTTCCAAAAAAGAAAATACTGCAACTGCTTTTACATAAAAAGAAATAAGAAACAGTCAAAGATAAATTTCCAACAACTTATTGGCAGCACTGGTAACTTTTATTCCTTGTTTACGCAATGGAAACTTCCAGACACCATACAAATAGATGATAAGTTTTCTTTTTTTTTTTTAATTCTTTTTTCTAAGGATTGACTAGAATACAATTTAGTAATCAAACAAGATATTTACGTACCGATTGTAACAGGAATTCAAGTTTTCGCTTCCTTGACTGTTTTAGTAATATCTGTTTGCCGTTTTGTGTGGATACGTTTGTTTATTTGTTAATATTTTGAGAAGGACGATAACTCTCCCAATAATTATTCTATCTACGCTAAGCTTCATATTTAAGAATTAATCTTATTGTCTATATCTGCTTAAATATTTACACTTTTGGGGGCAATACATTGAAAATTACAACGCTCTCAGTAGTGATGAGGTATAGTGTTTATTATATAGTGTTGCATGGTTAAAATCACCTCCATCATTATTAGGCTATTCAATCTAATTCAATTTAAGTCTTTTCCAACTAATTACGTTCTGATCAATTTTAGACCAAATCGTGAAATAGATTTGAGTCACTCCCTTTACACACACATTCACTCTTCCTTAAGGACTTAAAAAAAACAAAAAAAAAACTCCATTTTCTGAATGAGAACAATTTTTTTGGAAGCCCCTTCTCGAATTCTCGTTATGAAACGTTCTGTTATGGTTTAGTGAAAGATTTCTTTTGAATTTTGGAATAAGTTTTTATGAAAAGATACATAATTACAAGAAATTTATCTTATTTCAATAAAATTCAAGGTCTTACCAAATTTAAAATTCTTTCAACCAACTGTTACTCTCAAACTATGGCAACGATTCAATCGTCGAGAAACATCTACATCTGTGTGACAGCGCCATCTTGTGGACGAGGAGGAGGAGCATTGCTCACATTCAAATTCATTGTCTAATTACCGACAGATGACGCTCAACCTAATAACGTTTCAACGAATTTCCAAGGCTCATATCAATAGGAAATTCAGCAAGTGAAATACTTTGAAAACTGTCATGAGCATTTTAAAAGCTTTAAACAGAGTTTGTTTTTTTCTTTCTTTACTTAAACTGCAACTCTTTTTCTCTCTATTCCACTTCACTGAAACTTCTGCAGCTCTTCAGCTAATGAAGGAGTTTTTTTATTTCATCAGTAACTTGTAAATCCTTAAAATGTCGCCAGATGAAGGCATTCATTCAGAAAACTCTGGAGTTAGAATCACTTTAATCACAAGCTGTTTTTTTTGATAAAGTGCGCGACAGTTGTCACTTGGAGTGCTGTAATCGCTCACAATCTCCTCAGTTATGATGTAACTTTTAAAAGCCAGCTTTAAATTATCTGTATTAAAAAAACTGGTAATCTTCTGATTACATCACAGTTAAGATGAAAGATATTTTTGAATAATTCTGATTTTAGGAATTCCATCGAGTAAGTAGCAGTTGTGTGAGCATATCATTATTTTGGCAGAACAATTTAAATGTTCCATTTGAGCGTTGAATAATTTTATTGAAATTAGAGTAATCTTAAGAGGAAGCCGCATGACTACTTCATGAATTTCAGTTAATTTGTATAATATCCTCTCTTTCTAAAACTTGTAAAACTTCTAAAATATTTTTTTTCCTTTCTTTTGTAGGACTATTATGTTGTTTAATTTACTTAAAGAACGATCTTTGAAGCCTCAGCCTTCTCTTCTTCTTTGTTGTAAATGACACGTGTTTTTTTGTTGAATTGTTCTTAAATAATTAAAGTCCATTAGAAGCTATTTTAATGTACATTTACACTTTCTATAAAATAATTTATCTACTTCTTAAGAAGTAATTCTTTGGTCACGTGGTTCTACGTCATAACTTCTAATATTTTTTTTAGACCGTTTCTTTCTCTGAGAAATTTTTAAAAAAAAATTAAGGCTGCTTTCTTTTTCTTCTATTTTTGGTGAAAAAGTTTTATTTTCACCAAAAGTAGAAGAAGAAAAAGAGCAGCCTTTGAAGGCAATCATTTCTGTTTCCTTTCATGTTTGTAACTTGAATGTTTTGGTTTGTATCTTAAGACAATTATCGTCTTCTTCGATTGAGAAAAAGAAAACAATCAATTGAAATGATTAAAATCAAATTAAAACTTATCTCCAATGCAGAATTATAGGAGGTAGATTGACTGAGGAGGTTGTTATTATAATTGTACCTATTAAGATCCGTCAGATTGGACAGGTGATAAATCAAGTGGAAACCCGATTTAGATATAATTGAAGTTGGACTTTTTCTCTTTAACTAATTACAATAGAATCTACGGTCCATCTTGGATTAGTTGCACAATTTAAAATATTGTCCAGAGATTCACTTCTTGTGACAATTCCTGTGAATTTTAAGAGCAATTGATTAAAAGGTTGTCATTTAAAAAACAAAACAAAAATTTTAATGTGATATTTGTAGTCATTGGAAAAACTTCTCGCTGACAACATTAAAATGCAATCAAAAGGGTTTTTATGAAGCATTGGAAAAAATTACCATTTTAATCAATTAATTTATTTCTCTATTTTACTTAATTAGACTGCTTTCCCTAAAGAAAATAGGCTTACAAAATTATTTGTGTGTATTTGAATCCGTCTTCAATAACTTTGGAATTAATGACTGGGTCTTTTTGAAACTTGACGTGCCATTTACGAATAAAGATGATTATGTAATTTCTTTTTTTTTTTTTCCGAATGATTATTTCAGCAGTAATTTCGGCTACTGACAAAAATTTCCAAAGACAATTAACTCTTACTGATAATAAAGAAGGAATTTCTATCGAAATCTTACAAATGCACAGGAATCCAATTTTTACTAAATTTGCATTTGATTAGAGTAAATTAATTATGAATTAATTAATTTTCATCAAAACAAAAATTTGAAGTTTTAATAATAAGAATAATCTAATTTATAAATACGGAGGTCGTAGCTTCAGGACTTTATAATATTGAAAAAAAAAATGATAAGAATATATACTGTAAGTTTATTTTCAATCTTTAAAGAAATTTCTTAATTTCCCTTGAATGCTGTAATTTTTCTGTAAGGTTGTTTTTTTTTTTTTTCTTTTTTTTCTGTAATATTCAAGAAATCGTGAATTGTTACTATTAAATGTTATGTTATCTATATTAATATAATTTCCTAATTATTATCATGTTAATAATACAATATTATTCTTACAATACAATATTATAAGTATATTAATATTAATTATCTGTACAAACTGAAAAATATATGTTCTACAGCACCTACATACAGATCCACCTTTGGTGGTATCTCGTAGGACTGAATGTGTAAATTTATTATTATTAAATAAAAATAAAAATAATAAATAAAATAAATACCACTGATGCTTCTGAAAGTTAAAAAAGAAATCTTGCAAAATATCTTTAAAAGTTGCTTTTATTCATTAAATAATCCTCGATAAAATCCTAAAGACAGGGAATTTGAAGTTATTTTGTGCTAATAGTGAAGGTTCAAATAGAGAACCCATTAAGAAAGAAATTGGAATAAAATAAAGAAACATTTCATAAGTGAAATTGCAAAAGAAATTTAAGTCAGAAATCCTCGTTTTCCAGGAAAGTTAGAAGATTTTCAATGCGATGAGTTCAAATAATCAATGATTTTAATTTTATTTCATTCTCTATCTCATTTTTTAATGTCTGTAAAATATAAGGAATTTTCATTTCAAACACTCCTGGGGTTTCTTCGCCAAATGTTTGGAAGTTTATTTAAAAAAATATTAACAATATCGCAATGAAATATAAGAAACGAGCAACAATAAATAAAACATACAAAATTACTGCTTTTCTTCAGGAAGCAAAATCCTATATCACGATGTTTCCATGCAGGTTGTAAGTGTACACAAGATTTCATCATCCTCTGTTCCTAAAAGCAAAAATGAAAACAGCCCATAAGACAAAAAGGAAGACAGAACCAATTCTCAGTAGCAAGTGAGGTCTGTTTGTGATGATATCAGATACACTTAACTTTCGAAATAATCAACTCCATGAGGCAGCAAGGAATCATTGAATCGAAGAAATCGTGAACTCGACTCATTCCCACGCATTCTAACACTTTGCCTAGTTCAACAATTAACAGAGACATCTAATTCTGTGCGAATTTTCACCTTGAATAATCCTTACAAGCAGATGTCGTTGGCTTTTCTGGGATATTAGTACTGCTGTTGAAAGTCCAAAGTCACCGAAGGCGGCTCGAGGCCTTATATTCTACAGTCTTATGTATTCATTCTCGTAATCAAAAAGTCCTGTTAGATAAGCACAAGATAAATAGTCAGAGGTCTCAACAAGGCGTCGCAGTCTTCTTGACTTAAGATCATTTTTGAGTATCCAGAAGCACCGTCCATTGATCCAGAAACTGTCCTGTCGAAGAGCAACTGAAGGCTCGGGACGAAAATACCTTCAAGACGTCGATTCTCTGATAAAGTCAAGTCTTAAGCTAACGATGGTAAGGTAACGTAATGAACGACGTCCACTGCGTCCTTTAAGTCCTTCGTGGATGTTGCCTTTTAATACCGGAAAGCAACTCCCAGCGATAGCCATCTCTCAGAGACGGGAATCGGTCATTTAGCAGAAGGTGATATCGTGGCAACCTACTGGAGTCTGTCTCGAGATATGAACAGCATAACAGTTTTTGGGATTCAACTTGAAGTTGACAATGTGTGCTAGTTCCCCAATGGCTTTGATCTTGCTCTATAGCTTACCTGCCGACTCTTCCAAGGGCGTGACAAAGGAAAGCATCTGATGAACAGGTTTATCTCTCTGGATAGCTCAGATCCAGAGCAAATCGAAGAGAATACCTGAAGGCAGGCCCCCCACATCAAATTCCGGGCCCAGGTACCAAATGCAATACCGGGCCTTTCTCCCCTCCCCACATGTTATGAACAATAATCAAAAAAAGGAATCTCCAAATCGACAAGCAAAAAAAAAAAAAGGAAAATCTCCAAATCGACAAGCCCGGGCCCCTTTGACGGCCGGGCCCCGGTGCTGAGGGACCAACTGACCCCCCCCCCCTTTGTGGGGGCCCTGCCTGAAGGAGAGGGATTAGAGCGATAGTGCCATCATCAGTCAAGACTTTAGAAACATGATCGGTATAGAGGTCGTTAATGATTGTCACAAGGCCAGTCACAGTGATGCCTTACTGAGGGCGCAGTGTGCGATGGACACACAGGCGTTAGAAACATCAAGGAAGGCAGAACAGAAATCATTTCACGACTCACGAGCTTCTCAAACAGGCGCTGCTCGAACGAATACTGATGTTCAAAGACTCATGCATGTTCAAAGGCGTTGAGACTCACTAACTATGCAGAAAGTCTTTTTTGGTAAGACAACCGGTGCGACGTATAGCTTGTAAATTGTTCTAGGCAGGCAAAGCGGACGGAAATTGCCGAAGTCCATAGAATTGTCCATGTTCTGAATCAAGATGGTGGTTGATGACATACACTCAGAATGAAAGTGATACTAAGCCCATTTGGATCCACACTGTGCCACTGCCAATCTTCTTACTTCCTTTACATAAGTCATTCAGGTAACTTTGTATCAATGTACTACTGTATCTTTACTAACAGTTTCTGGATACATACATTCGTTTTAAGTTTTGATTAACGTTTTTCACCTAAATTAGTCCTGAAAAATCGCTTATGGGAATTTCTGATTACGTTTTGTGATCAAATGATTGAAGGCTCTCTTATAAAATGATAGGATACATACGAATACACAGATAAATTGGTAAAGACTAAGACTCTTCAACAAGAGCGCGTGAATCTTATTGCTCTGTTTCTGTTAGGAAGGTAAATAACACCCACATAATGGTTTCTTCTCTTTTCAACCTAATCCTTAGTGAATCCATGTCTCTTTCCCTTATGACAAGATGTCTTTCGTAGAACTCATTATCAGGCAAATAGGTCTGGTTCCATCATTTAGTAACTTCCTACCACCTGTCAACGCAGTAAATAAAAACCAACGATTCAGATGAACCTCATCTTAACAATCCACCAATAATCGAATTCTTTTCATTTCTATTTTTAAAAGAAACAGTCTTTTTAAGAGAAGCAACAAACGGATTCATTTTTCAGTTAAATTTTCTTGACCAAAAGACCGATATTTTATTTATTAATTTATTTAGATTTTATATAATTTATCTCAGACATTTGAATTTGTAAGAAATGTAAGTAAAAAAAAGAAAAAAGTTTTGTTTAAATTTTGTACAATCCGATTTAATCGTCCACGAGTCACCGTAAAATTTCCAAAACAGTTTTCACCAATTAGTTGAGATGGGGGGGGGGGGAACCGCAGCCATTTTCTCTTTTATTAAAAGAAAACAACGAATGGAAATAGATTGTGGTCGAGTAATTTCTCCTTACAGAAGAATAAAAATATCAGCAGAATTCCAACAAAAAAAAAAGTTGATTCTCTCTTAAAATTATTGTAAGTAGCTGTCCTAGACTTTGTTTTTGGAAATAAACAATGAAATTTCGAATCTTTTTTAAAAGAACTCAAGGAAATGAATCAATCAATTACAAAATTCTTGTGAATCAAAGTTCGGTTGTAAAAAACTTTTGTTTAAACTTATTTCAGTTTGACTCTTTTTTTTTTTTTTCTGGTTCTTCATAATTATACAAGAAGTCTAACAGCTTTATAAAGATTAAGAAAATAGAGATTCCTTTAGATCAATGTTTCTTTTTCACTTCACGGCTCATTTTTATATTTATAGAAATCCTTTTTTTTGTTAAATCCCACCAACTTTTTCACTGTTTTTTTTGATTAAAGCGGAATCTTCTGAAAAACACCAAGGATTTAAAAATGAAGTTTCTAATTTATTTTAAGAATTTTAAAATATCTGAAGGATTTTTGAAGATTTGAAAAGAATTAACCTTTATTATTCGATTAAAAAAAGAATCTAATTTACAAATGTGTCTGCTCAGATTATTTGAAACCTAGAATTTAGTCGAGATGAAAGCATTTGGCTTTGATTACAGAGATACCCTCAGAACTTTGTTGCTGTGCATCAAGGACTCGAACCATCGGTTGAGAAGCTCTGTTTTAGATTATAAAAAATATAAAGAAAACATTAGTCAAAAATGGATGGAACATTTGCTACTAAGTCTGTTTGGTAATCGTATGTTACAGTGAAATCAAAGACAACGATCAAGAAAACAAACCAAATTCCTTTTTCATTCACAATTTGCAGACAACCAAAGGATCTCAATAATTTTTAAAAGTAATTTTACTATTAATAGAACTCTCGTCTTTTGTCATTTATCAGCTTTATCATCACTTCATTGAAATTTGCTTCCTTTGCTGAAGCCCTTCTCCCCCACTCCCACATGGATTTTGAAGCGGAAGTGAGGCTTCCATCAAGTACTTCCGCTTCACTGCCACTACTAAAAGAGAAATCGATTTTCAATTTTGTATCCAATCCCTCAGGAAATTGAATTGAGAAAAGGTCAGATCGATTCCACACCAAGTATTCAATAGGATTGTATAGTTAACAACAAACTGGTATTTTTAAATTAGATAGTTTCCTTTCAGTAATATTTCCATATGTTGTTTAATGATTTCGAAAAAAAAAGGATGGATGTATCTTAAAAATTAAAATAAAAAAAATCATATTTTGTAAATTTATTAAAATACTTAAAAGCTCAAAAGGAATAAAATTCTTCCAATTCCACACAAAATTAAAAAAATGTACATTAATTAATTCGAAATTTGATGGCAAATAATTTTAATAAAAGATAAAGTTAGATTAAATTGTGAATGATATCTTTTAGCAATAAGACATATAAGCAAACAAGAATAGAATTGAAGATCACAGATGAACCCAATTCTGATCTGATTCTGATTCTTTTGTTGAATCGTAATAATGTGAATAACTTTTACCATTCGCAGTCACCATCACATGTAGTTCACATTTAAAGAAACCAGGCTATCATCAAAAATATTTCTGTAGAAGAAATGATTTTAACAGCATCTCATTTCCTTCCAAAATTCACTATCAAATTGCAAAGAAAATCTTAAAAAAAAATCTATATCAAGACAATGCCCTCATAGTTCGTGGAAGCAATCAAAGTATTTCAGACGAAAATAAGGATTAAAGAAAACTAAACTAATTGATGATCAATTAACTTTAATTAACAGCCTCTACTTCGTTTCCCTACATTTGCTCTTTCAGAATGCAGAAATAATGCTGATGTTCTTGTGTTCCTTCGTCATTCCATGCTGAGAAGATCATTCTCCTGAAGTGAATTCATGTTCAGTTTCTTTTACTGAGCCTTGAAATAGTAGAAAAATAAACTAAAATATCCAACCTTGTAACAACTTTCCATCTTTTGAGTAAATGTCACAACAATACAAGTTGAAGAAAATATTTTGATATTGGAAGTAAAAACTTTACAATTTGCATTTTTCTCAATCCAATGTTTCTTTGATTTCGGCTTAACATGTTGCTATCTTTTAGTAAAGAAAAAGATTATTGAACATCACTTTATGAATATCCCTGTAGGAAAAAGGTTTTAGCTCTGTGATTTAGTTTAAATTCATTTTTATTTTTGGATATTTGAAGAAAATTAAATTTCCTAGTTTTATTTTTGAAATATTTATTAAAATTAAAAATGAAAGTAAATTTTTGGAAATTAATTAAATTTGAAACATTACGTCAGTGATTTCCAAATAATTAAAAAGAAAATAAATTAAAATGGAAAGACTAATGGGAAATTCGTTCTTTTTAATAATTATTTTAAATTCTAGTTAATTTTAACAGAATAAGAAATCAGGATTTCAGAGAAATGATAATAAAAATTACCTTCTTAAATACTTTGCTAACAAAGGAATTACGATAAATTGATCGCTGATAGATCGAAGAGTGTAGCCTATAGACGGAACTGACACATTAGGGAAGGGATAATGACGTGCAAGAGGATTCACTATTAAATAAATCCATCAATGAAATTGAAGAGGAAGTAAAAAATAAGAAAGAAATCATCAACATAATAAACTTGGTTGTTCTTAGTTGGGATGATTTTTCAAAATCTTCAATCAAGATTTTGTGTTCCGAAAATATTTCAATGATGGAATCCAAAAATCTTATGATTACCAGTGACAAACAATCCCATATGA
>JAFIDM010003189.1:66641461-66674306 GCA_023159025.1 Thereuonema tuberculata | reverse complement strand
TTCTTAAATACATTCTACATTTGATAAATCCTATTCTCATCTACTCACCCAATCCTCTATAATAAATGATGGCATCTTTTCTTAAATACATTCTACATTTGATAAATCCTATTCTCATCTACTCACCCAATCCTGTATGATAAATGATGGAATCTTTTCTTAAATACATTCTACATTTGATATATCCTATTCTCATCTACTTACCCAATCCTGTATGATAAATGATGGCATCTTTTCTTAAGTACATTCTACATTTGATAAATTTTATTTTCATCTACTCACCTAATCCTGTATGATAAATGATGGCATCTGATAGAGCCTGTTTGATAATTTTAAACTGTCTTTCAAGCAAAATCTTTGCTATTATTGCTTGTTCGGGAATCTGTTTGGACAGAAACAGCAGGAATTTTAATAACATCTGTTCTAACCATCACGGAATCAGTGCTGCCTAGTTTTTAAGATTGTTCTAGAATGTCTTAAGTCTCTGTCTCTACTAGCGCCAAATAAAATTGATGAGTTTCATATGTGGACAATGAGAAAGCTTTACTAAGAGGGAGCGAAGATATTCACTCCTTAGTACGTTAGAACATAGATAGAGGTGCTAGGTATCTTGACCACCCACCTTTCTTCATTGCATTACAAAACAGGGTAAAGAGGCCAATTACTGGCAACAACTTCTCATTGTCTACTATTAACCTATCTAATGACGTGAAGTTTGAGGGTTATTTTCGTTAGCCCACTGTATCTGTGTTAGCCCTATTGAACTTGTAATAATTTGAAAGAATTAATACAGATTAGGCTTAATTTTACCAAAAAATAAAAAAAAAATAATTTGACCAAACATTCTGGACCCTGCCAATAATTGGTCAACTGTGTTTTACACAGGCTTTAATAGCCTTCACGTCATCTTAAATATTAAAGCAATAGTCAGTACTTATTTGAGTGTAGCCTACTTTTTTCATATTTATTTTATAGAGGTAAGCTTAATATTTCATGATCCATGAATTCACTTTCAAAAAGATCTGCAGTACATTTTTTTTTTTAGGCCTAAAACTTATGAACGTAAATACTTTATCCGTTTGTAAAATCAATAATCTTCACAGTGTGACACAAAGTATAAGCTAAATCATGTTAATAAAAATGGTATTTTAAAACATCAAATGGACTGAGCGATTTTACAAGTTTTGCTTAAGTCTGCACGGTGTCTTTTTGCCTCATTTGTTGGTGTGTTTCTTTAACAAAGTGCGTGCTTCCCTTGCTACTTCCATTTTCTAGTTTTTTGCTCGTTGGAATTTTTGAGCCTCAGCCTCTTTCGTTTTCTTTCTGCTTTTGCCTTTTCAGTCTTCCTTATTTTTTCAGTGGTTTTATTTTATAATTGTAAACTTCACTGAAAGTTAAGAAGAAAACTTCTGAACAAATGGTGGCTTTGCCAAATGCAAAAACACGTTATTCTAAATAGACCTAAGTTTAATCTTTTTACACTTAACAATACACGAGGCCAACTCGTCACAATAAGGTTAACAAATACACATGCGAACCTAGTTTCGTTACCTTTTGGACTTATGTTAGCCTGCCCGAGCGAGAATCGAACCATCGAACTTCAGATTAGAAGTCCGACGCTGTAGTTGCTCGACCAAATATCAATATGGTCGAGTGGCTAGAGCGTCAGACTTCTAATCTGAAGGACGGCAGTTCAGTTCCTGCTCTTGCATGGTGGCAATTAAGTCCAAAAGTCAAAGGAAATTGGTTCGCATCCGTATTTGTATACATTTAAACAAATAAGTAGGCTAAACATATTTAATTAGACAATAAGGGGAATTGAAAATGCACATTGAGTTTGCTTTCCCGCCTTGACCCATCATCGATGGTAATCTGGTACAGCTGTTTCGTCTGCGTAGGACTCATCAGCCAAATTTATCCTCGATGATAAGCCAAGAAAGGCGCGAAAGACTATGACTCCCGGAAGCGCTCTTCCACTCCCGGAAGCGGAACTCCACAAAAGCAAGCAACAACAATAAATTACTGTAACCAGTACAGATTCAAAAACCTTTGCCTGCTAACTGTTAGGCACAAAAGGCATTTAATTATAAGAGACAAAACAAAACAAGGACTAAGTAGTCTTAAATAGGACTGTTTAAGGTGCAGGAATGTAACATAAAAAGAGGAAGTTACAGTCTTGGAAGTAACATTACTGGTTTCAGTAATTTATAGTTGTTGTTTGCTTTTGCGGAATTCCACTTCCGGGAGCGGGAGAGGAATCCATAAGCTTTCGCGCCTTTCAGGGCTTCATCGTCGAGTATAAATCTGGCTGATGAGTTCTAACTAGGACGAACCAGATACCCCAGATTCCCGTCGATGATGGCCCAAGGCGTAAAAGCAAACTCAATATGTATTCTTTTAATTCCCCTTTTTATATAATTATATTTCTGCACATTAAACTGTCCTACATTTATTTAGAATTTCAAATTTCACAGAATAATGTTCTAAATTGAGCCATTTCAGGAAAATGAGCACAATAAGTTGCTTCGCCTGACTTAAGGCTTAAAGAAATTAATTTTAAAAAAACTGCAAAGGCCTAACAGTGGACTGTTAGGTATACGATATGCTTATGAGAATTTAATCTGCTACATACAAAAGTTTCGTCAGAAATAAACATAAACTGCACAAAACAATGCTTGAAATAGTAAACTTTAAAACATAAATTACGTATCCACACTGTTGTTTCTTTCTTTTTGCTTCTTAGTACTCGGCATTGGTTAATTTTCAAAGTCTTCACAGTGAACTTCTAACTGTGGCCGAAGTGAAACCTGAACCCTAGCATGAACCGTAATATATCATTACCTGTATTTATTATAAAACGTTCCTCGTCAAAAACCAAAAGTTAGCTAAAAGTGAAACTGAAACCTATCAGCATTTAGTGACAGCAGTAAAATAACAATTCAGCCAATGGTATTGGAGTAGAACAAGTTATTATGAATAGTGCCATTATTTGGTCAGATGCCAGGGTTTGGTCACTTTACCCTAAAAGTACTTTTAAGTTAACCTTTCAACTTTCTACTACATTAGTTCTTACAAATGAAATGAACTACATTGGCATCGAAAAATCCATTTTTTCCTCCCTTTAACAACAGGAAAACTGCTTTTATGAATAAAATGAACAGAAGGATCTCTCTCTTTCTCTCTCTGACTGGGAGAGGAAAAAAAAACTGGCTTTTATAAGATTCTACTTAAAAAACAAATGAAAAAGACCTCCTCTGCCCGAGAAAAGTCAAGACGCTCCTCTCGAGCTGTCAACTATTATTATTGCTCCAGTAAAACAGGCAATAATAAGCAGGATAAGATGAATAATAATTTAAATAAAAACAATTAATAATAATTACCATTCTCACCTAAACCAAAACTGCTTAGAGCATCCTCTGAAGGTTAATTTTTTTCCTAAAACAAAAGCTCTAGGATTTAGTGGAAATTTCTCATTGAGGCTTAAAATCCGAAACACACTAAAACAAAGAGGGTTTCAAAATTAAGTGAATTGAAACCGTGATTTAGCAGAGAAGTGACTTGAGAGTTTTGGATTGAAGATGTTCAATCTTATAGAAAAGCGAAAATTTATAATTTTATCTATCTTTTGCTTGGTTCGTGATAACTCCTTAGAAGAACTTAACTTGAAATCAAAATTAAGGGCCAAACTGATTCACATTTGAAAAAAATTGCTTCTTAGCTAAATGCTGAATATCGACAAACTTGATAACAAAAAAAAAAAAAAAAAATACAGCTTAAAGTAGTCAATATTGCCCGGGGAGGGATTAGGGTAAAGAGACCTGCTTCTCCACTCCTCCACAACCCTATCATATTAAAACTTCCTCAATTGTTCCAGAAAAGTATTGTCACGGGGAAAAGTATTGATCATGGGTACCCCCATGATCAGATAAAACCCAAAGATAAGAATTACCTTATCTCCGTCCCCAGAGTCCTTTGAATGGTCAAATATTCCAGTGGATCAAACTTGTACTTACAACCTATTCCGTAGAAGTTATTCGACTGTCATTTGGTAAAAATGGCGTTCTGCTGGGCCCAAGTTTTTCCCGCCAAAATTTCCTGACAGAACTCCACGTACGGCCGTATGTCTACTTCCGCACCAAATAAACAAGAATTTAAGAATCTTTTTACTGGAAACAGAGTGACCTGTTAAAAACCACCTGAAATTTCCCCAATTATAATCACCCCTTCATATCTCCAAGATCTTGTTCTGTACACACAAATTTATCGTCGTTACCTAACTTAACTAAGTCAATAAACCTGTATCATAGACACATGTGAATGAATGGATCAAAATCTATGTCTAAAACAACACATTTATTTATCAGATAAGATAAGCATAAATAATTCAAAAAATAAAATGATTATGTAATACGGGATTAGTCCCTTCTATGAGATGCACATCTCCTAAATGACCCCCTTCATAATTATAGTTAAACAAATAAAGATAAACCTGAAATGGTAATTACAAACTACAACGAACAATCTATTACAACATTCTGTTTAAGAAATTTAGATTAAAATACAATTATTTCATAAACTTTTTTCACACAGCTGTCTTTGATTCACCTGAAATTAATAATACTGGGTTATATCGTAACACAACTCTGTTATACTAAACTAATGTCTTTGATTTACAGTTTGCAGTTTTTCTCAGTTTTTGTTGAGATATCTATAGTTTATTTATGATTTTAGCAGAGTGTGGTTAAATGTAACGAGATAAGAGCGTAACTTACAAATAAATTGTTCCAAGCAAATGATTTGATTTAAATAAAAAAAGTTTAATACAGGTGTAATTAACAACGTTGCATTATTCACAAATACAATTTGAATAATGGCTTTTCACCTTTAATACTATTTATTAAAGTTCTTTTAATAGCTTCTAAAAAACAACTAGTTTAATAGTTTTGACTGCTTCTAAGAGTTCATTCTTATCTTGAATCCTAACAGTTCTTTTTCTTTTATTTATATATATATATATATATATATATATATACACTCGTTGATTTCCGATGATTCGGTAACTACACTCATGGACAAAAAAATTAGCGCACCAAGAAGGAGTCGTCAAAATGAAACGAAATTTTACATGCGTAATGACTACTTTGATATAAGTAAGTGATTAGAAAATCAAAGAAAAAGGATAATTTATTTCAGAGAAAAAGGCAAAAGAACGGAGGAGTTAATACTTCGTTGGACCCCCTCTAGCGCGAATGCACGATGCGATACGATCGGGCATTGAGTCATACAAGTTCTGTATGATGTCTTGAGACATTTCGTTCCATATTTGCTGTAATCTTGCCTCTAGTTCGTTCAAACTCGTGGGATGCCCAACTCGTCGTCCCAAATGATCCCAGATATGCTCGATTGGAGACAAATCTGGGGATCGGGCAGGCCAAGGAAGGGTAGTAACAGTCCGGAGACAGTCTTGTGACACCCTTGCCGTATGAGGCCGAGCATTGTCTTGTTGAAAAATGGCTCCTGGGAGCCGTTGCATGAGGGGCAACACATATGGTTGCAGGATTTCATGAACATACCGCTGGGCTGCCATGGTGCCACAGAACAATACTAGGGGTGACCGTGTATTGTAGGCAATGGCACCCCATACCATCACACCAGCTGTGGGAGCGGTGTGTCGCTGTACAGCAAAGGCAGGATTGAAGCGTTCACCACGGGCTCTCCACACACGAACACGATTGTCATCACTGCCGAGATTGAATCTGGATTCGTCGCTAAAGACGACCTGGTTCCATTCCGCTGCAGTCCAGTTTCCTCGTGCGCGGCAAAACTCCAAACGGAGGCGTCGATGGGTGGGCGTCAAGGGCAGCACACGTAATGGGCGCCGCGATACCAACTGTCCTTCAGCCAGGCGCCTTCGTATGGTTCGAGAAGACACAGAGGCCCCTAGTGAAGGTGCTAGGCCCCTGGATGGCGGCCGATGAAGCAGTTGGCTGTACGCGTGCATTTCTGACTATGTGGCGGTCTTCTCGACGACTGGTCTGTCGAGGGCGTCCTGAGCCTGGTCTTCGTGTACATGACATCTCTCGGGTCCCCTGGTCCCAACACCTCCTTACAACACAATCACAGCGGCCTAATTGACGAGCTACACGCCTACCTGACCACCCAGCTTCCATCATCCCGACGATTCTCCCTCTCTCAAACTGCGAAAACTGCGTATACTGTCTTCGAACACGGCGTAATGGCATGTCTACCTCAGCTCTTCCTTTGTAAATGATTCAGCACACTCAAACACGCTTTGGTTACCTGTTTTATACTCCACAGAGTACGCTGTTCAACGCCCTCTACCGGCTATATGTAATGCGCAACCACGCTGCATTTCTAATCATTTGCATATCTGCCCGACATGTACCTTCATTGCAAGTTTCGTTACGATCCTGCAATTATTTCTTGGTGCGCTAATTTTTTTGTCCATGAGTATATATTACAACAACAGTCTGTTAAGGTTCAAAGTTAAATTCCGTATCTACTTGAAGAGTTGATTTATTTTAACGCAGTGTTTTTCCGGGTTCACTCAGTAAATTCATGTCTTTTGTATTACGACAATAGAAAAAACACGTTCTTACTTTAGCTCTTCTAATATGTGATAGCGATTTTATCCTCCAAAGCAGGTTCGTCCTTACTTGCAAATCACTTATCAGTCTATAGTCCTAAACCTCGTTTACGTAGAATATGACCTCCGTTGTCATTAGTTATTTTCGGAACACGATTATCGTATCGGCATCCCCATGTTCGACGTTTTCACCACAGATTTGTCCGGTCTGGATTTGTCCTATGGGATAAATCTTGAACATACTTCAAAATCAATTATATATCAGGAAAGTTCATCTTAACATTTAGTTAATTAAAACGAATCTCAATTATATATACGATACGTTTTCCTTCCAATTTTATTTATACTCACGCATAAATGCCGGTCTATAAATATTGCTGTATGTTCGAGGCCAATTCGTTAAACATTTCTCTAGGAAATCTACATGTTATCCTTCTGTGCATCATCACCTAGCAACCGCTGTCGAAATTTCAATAATACACACCTATTCTCTTTTGGGGATGTTTAAGGTCTCTGGGTCGAGGCTGGAAAAGTCACGTGATGTGGATGTGTTACTTCTAAAAACAAGGCTAAGATTACCGAAAAACCTGTGTATATTAAAGATTTCTCAACGTTAAATATATTGAATTATCGGCATACAATGAAGGAGGGTATGGAAATAATGTAGATACGTTATTTCTAGATGAAAGGAATAAATATAGTTAAACAGAAATTTGTTCTATTCCTTTCATCTAGAAATAACGTATCTACATTATTTCCATACGCCTCCTTCATTGTATGCCGATAATTCAATATATTTAAAGTTGAGAAATCTTTAATATACAGAGGTTTTTCGGTAATCTTAGCCTTGTTTTTAGAAGTAACACATCCACATCATGTGACTTTTCCAGCCTCGACCCAGAGACCTTAAACATCCGCAGTCCGTCACAATGCATCCGGCGCGCCATCGTCTTTCCTCATTTCAACAATAAAAGATGTAGCACTGGATTATATTGTCTTTCTAATAAAATTAGTTCGTTATTGCACAAATTCAACTTGTATTATTATTATTATGACGCTTAATTATTTCCGTACAGTTTTCTCGTATTCTGCGGTATAAGTTTTGTAGTGAATGGCTTTCACCCATATTCCTCTACTTTAATAAGAAAATGAAACACATTTCTTAAATAACAATAGTTCGAAAACACAAGTAGAAGGAACGATGTCTCTTTACCCTGATTTCTTGTTCGATTATAACATTAATTAAAACGTTAATGCCAATGGCTTTTCACCGAGTAAACGAGTCCTTTTTTCTTTATTATTTTCTTTCTCTTTTCGAACACCTGTGTCTTCTTATTAATAGAACAAACATCGTTGATTACTAGATGTAACGGTGTCCATTCACCGTAATTGAAAGTTACAGTTTTATCCCCTCGAAATGAACAATTCAGATTTAGGCCTATTCCTCTCACGAAACATTGCATTTCGACCTCATGCATTCCCCCACAAGTTGTCTCAACGTCTTTTACCCCTTGCCTATGGCATCGAAATGTTTCTAATCTTTCGTCACTGCGATGACCATGGGTTTTTAATATTTCATTCTTACAATACGGACTCAAGCCGCAAACGATGAAGTTCACAACAGTTTGTAAGTCATGGTTTTTAGTTAAATCAGTCTTAGTTAGTCTGTTTCCCACTCCAAGATCGGGTTTTTTGTACGGCTGTTTATTGCTCTCGGATTTTGTAACGAAAAGATTACTTACAGTTTCTTTCGTCTCTCGGCAACACGATGGTTCCCCCATCTTTGGTTTGGGACGGTTTCTTTTACCAGGTCCCGTCAGAGCTCCTTTTTCGCTTTCGCGTCAAAAACATAAGTTTCGCTTTTGATTAGCCAATGCGATTGTTTTCATTTTCATCACGTGATCTGATTCTTCCCGCCAGAGTCTATTTCCCTTCTTTACACCTTTCCCACGGGAAACGAAACAGATAAAATCACGTGATCAGCCAACTGAAATCGCAACTGTTTTCTAGAAGGTTTTCTTCTCCTTTCATTCATATTGTTTTTTAAATAAGTTCAAACCATTAAAATAATATTTAACTATGAAAATATCACAATAATAATATATAAGACATTATCAAATACAAAAATTCAAATACATAATTATAACAATTATTTAAAAATCAAAATATATTCCCTTAGAGAACAAGATTTTTCTGTTGTCATGTTGCCAATTCCACAACGTGACAGTATTTCTGTTGCCATTGTCGCCACCAGGTGCATATATGGCGCTATTTCAGAGATTTCACCCACTGCACCCCCTTCGGGAGATCGAAGGTAGCCTATATTTTCCTCATGGTAGTAGAGAGTGTCTGTGCAAAATTTGGTTCCAATCAGTCAAACGGTGTAAAATTGTAGAGAGAACATACAAACTTTGACTTTTGTATGCAAAAAATATGTGCAAATATACAGATGTATAGATTACATATAGGGGAACGTGGGCACAGTATATCTTCCATGTTTATGTAACCAATTTTAAAAACATGCTGTTATTCATTGGGTAAACATAAAGATGTGTTTGCATTAATACACATTATTTTTAACTATAATTATAAGGCAGATTAGAATGTGTTACACTGTAACCCATATCTGAGGCAAAGTATAACACACTAGGGGATAGAGTGTAACTCATAATTGAAAGTACAAATACTGCAAATAGAGTTTACATCATTATAGTTATTTTGAAACAATACATTTGGTTTACTCAATCACAAATTTATTTTTCACGGTAGTTCTTACATTTTTCTTCTAATTAATGGACATTTATGTTATCCAGATTAATGTGAAATTGAAGATGCGATTTTAATCTTACCTTTGAAGGTGTGATTTGACCTTTGTGATAATATCATCGTTACAAAAGCATCTCATCTGAAGTTGCTAGAATCTTTCACTGATTTTCTGAGAGCTGATCTCAAAATCAACATCCTTATCTTTATTATTTCTCTCACATAAAACACTGCCTTTTTCCCTGAAAACTTGACTAATACATAATCACCAATATTCGATTCTCGAGTTTCTGCAATAGGATCATCATCAACTTCAAGACAGTTTCTATCATCAGAGGAACCTCATTGTCTGTCTATCCAATTACACACTAAACAATGTTTTGATGCTTTTTTCCTACTTAGGTTTTGTGTGTATTGTTGTACCTTTACAGTTGTATATCTGTTGGTGTTTCCCTTTCCCTTTTCTTCTTTCTGTCTTCGGATATCCACAAACCATTTCAGGGATGGAATCTGATCAGTCTGATTATTTCCATCTTAATATTGACTCCCGAAGTTGCGCATTCGTTGATTTTCTTTCTCCTGACGTACATGATAATGGGTTATCAATTGTCAGCATTTCAGTTTGATCTACGGATGGTCTACCAAATAGCGCTAAGAAAATCGTAATCGTGAAACACATGGGATTCATAAGAAATGATTCTGTCCTTCTGCAACCAGATGTGATGCTTGACGCTGTAATGAATTTTTCGTAAGCTTTTCAACACATTCTGCAATTTGGTAAATACTGAGTAGAGTTATTTCAATACTCTCATTTGAGTTGAAAAGAATATTGTACCAGAATGGAATTGAAGATTCTATCAGGAATCCAAGAAATAACGGAAACTGCTTGAAGCTCCATAACTCAATAAATATTAGCCTCATCGATCTCAAACTTTGGATTGTGGGTATGGGTCATGGGGAGTTCAATCATGAGAAAAAAGTCGCTAGTTCACTTGGTTACCACCAGGGCGCATGTGACACTGCTGTCGGCTTCTGCTGTAGTATCTTCTGGTCTTCGTTGTTCGTTCGAATTCGTAATTGTGGAACAGAACGGTTGGTCACAGAAGATGTTCAATGTGTCCTCCATCCTCATACATCATTTGCATTCGATGTCCTATAACTTGTCGGAGCAATTCATCATGTATTTTAATAAAGTAAATTTTTACCTACAAAAGAAATTGCTTTTCTTGAAAATTTTAATTATTTGTGGAAAAAAAACCTTTTTTTTTATTATTTTATATAAAAACCTTAACTATCCTTCAACTTGAATTACTGAAATCAGTCACTAAAAGTTTATAAAAAAAAAAAAACCACGCTTTTGTCTAAAATGCACTAAAAAGTAGAAAATCACTTTTTTTTTGCTGTGTATAAAATTTAAAACTATTTAAATAAAAGCTCATAGCAAATATTTCAAGTATATAAGTAGAGGAAAGTGACCATATTTCGGATGGTGCCTGAATTTCGGATAAAGTGATAAATCGCATAAAGTGATAAAGTGATAGTCAGCAGATTGCATTAGTGTCTACCATGAGCGGAATCTCTGGCCGTCATATGTAATCTGTCTTGTTGTCGTAAGCCTTCGATCTGCATATATGCAACAATAAATAATTTAAAAATATTACAAAAAGTGAATTATTAAAGATGTCAACTTCGAACACAGCTGGAGCGCAAGTGGTAAGTTCTAATAATTTGTTGTAAAGTGTATAATGAAGTTCATAAAATGTTGTTTAAGTGGCAAGTCGCATCGTTGTGTATGATTTTAAGGTTAGTTTCAAATGTAGATTCAAAAATATTTGTCATAACGTTCTAATTTCGGATAGTCAATGGTGCCTAATTTCGGATATCCGTTTACTGTAGAAAGCACCCCAAAGGCTGAAGTTTGTGTAGAAGAAATAACGGTAGACAGCAACATAGAACCTCTTGTATCCGAAAATGTTATCTCTAGCTCACAATATTCAACCAACCCAGTAGATCTACAGAAACAGTCGACCACATCTCCGGATGCAAACACATCTGTGTCTACATTTGTAAAACCCACTGATATAAGTCCTTTGCCTGCCCTCAAGAATCGTAAAATGTTGATTGTGAGAATGCAGCGAAAAAACAAAAAGGAGGTAAAAAGGGTAAAGCATTTTTGGTCACTGGGTCTCCAGTATCCGAAATTAAGACCCCATTTGCTTTACAACAAAAACAGCAATGTTTTGCAAAAAAAAATAATTAAACTATCTATTTTTTATAATGGATATTTACCAGTTCGGGATCTAAAATTATGTTATTTATAGAAGAAAACAAAGTAAAATTCTTAATTAAAACTTCTATATTTTAAATTCTTTAGATTAAAAACAAAATGGTATCCGAAATATGGTCACCTTCCTCTATGTATTAGTAAGAGTTAAATGATATCTTTTTCCATAGCATTTATTTGTAGCATGATTGGAGTATTAGCTATGATCTTATTTTTAGTCACTAATTTTAAATTTAATTCAGAGCAGAAAAAAATTACTTTTCAGTTCATTTTAGATAAAAGTGATGGTTTTTTAAAGTTCGTTTTGTTTTGTTATTTGTTTATTTTTAGTCTTTACTATCGTGTAATCTATTTTTTTTTACCACTTCCTATTAAAGATAAAAAAGTTTTATATTTTAATTTTTTATTTATCAGAAATTTTCAATATTATTTAATTAAAACATAATAATAAAAATTTTCAAAGAGATTTAATTTAAAACCATTATTCTTAATGATTTTCACGAATCGTAAATATTAATGATGTAATGCAAATAATGTTAATATTTAAAAATTGAATTTCACGTAAATGTTCTAAAACTCTTCACATCAACACATTATCATCTCTAAAAAACTTTAATATCCGTGATATTTCGTACTCTTTAATCAAGAGCACTTCTTCAGCCAGTTAGGGATAAGCTTTAAAAACCTATTTCCTAACACAGAGAATTCATTACAATGGATAGAATTTTATGAAGTGATAAAGTGATATAAAGTGACTTCGATATTGAGTTTCGGTTCTCATGGGAATTAGGCAATTGTTCAGAATACATGATAAGAGGAAGTGGCTCAAGTCACGTGGTTATTTCTATAGTGTTTTATTGGTTAATAAGAAAACCGAAACTTATTTTTTGGCGGGAAAAGAGTGAAGAAGGAAGTGTTTAGTAATTTTCAACAGTTAGTTAAGGCCCCTACACACTAGGCTAGTATTTAGTCGAGTGGCGAGTAATTTAGTAACTAAATTACTCGCCACTGTTCAAAAAAGCGTTCACACCACGGCCGAGTCAAGTACACAAGGGATTGTTGTTTTGCAACATGAAGACGCTACTACGCAAGGAAGTTAATAAATTAATAAACATTATTATGCATTTCGTTACATTAATAGTAGACATAAATATAATATCATGAATAGGTATCGATAGTATAGATTTATTCAGGACAAAACCTAATGTAAATATATGCTAACCTTATGTTTTTAATTTTCATTTTAATTTCTTTTTCACAAAATCCCGGTATGTTCATTGTTTGTTCTAAATCAAAATACGCAGCTGCCCTCATTTGTTTGTTTTTATATTGTTGCGTTTCACATTCCACAGACACTCATGTTCTATATATTTCGCCACAAATTTAATCGTAGTGTCGTCGCTCCATCGACACGCCATGTTGTCAGCTAATGCACTCTCCTAAAACAGAACGTTCAGACCTGTTTAGTTGATGACCACGTGATTAGTGACGAGTGGAGGGGGGGTGCTACTCGCCCAAAAAAATAGAGTCCGACTAAATCGTTTGACTAAATCTCTTACTAAACTACTCGCCTAAATTATTGCTGTTCAGACATCTTTAGTTACTAAATTACTCGCCACTCGACTAAATTACTAGCCTAGTGTGTAGGGGCCTTATTAGTTAGAGCAGTCGGAGCGAGTCAGTCAGTGGAGTAGGTCGGAGTAGTTGAGCGGTGGACGCGCTGATTCGTTCGGACCCGACCCATCCGGGACGGCACTGGGGGAGAAGCGGTCATCGTACGAGCGTCCGGGACAACGGGGCTCGGAGACCAGACAGTAAGAGCGAGTTATTCAATGCGATCTGTCGACGATCGACTCGGAGACCGAGGCGTACTTGTTACGGCTGGAGCCAAATGAGGAGACGGGGAAGGATACAATATCCGATACCTCAATGCGAGAACATGAACTCGACTTATGTGTCAAGGTTTAGTGCGAGGGAGTACAAGGATCTGAAGTTTCCAACCCGAGTCACGGACCAAGAAGAACCGACAGCCATTAGCGGACGTTCCACAGGGTTACGACGGTAAAACAAGCTATAGTAGAAGTGTCCTTGTAAGTAGAACTTCGTTTTATCTGGGAGAGCAATCCAAGCCAGACCAGATCTAAGCAAGTACGAAGCGGGAAAACCCGATCCAGTAACTAGGAACGAGACAAATTACGTTTCACATAACCCAGAGATAACGAACTCTGAACCCCGAACCAGTATAAACTAATGACCACAAATATATAGAGGGGATAATGCCACTTGACTTATCGATATATGACGAGGAGGTCCTTGAAAGTAAAAGTATAGAAAACGAAATATTGTCTTTGGTTAATAAACAATTACACGAAGAAGTTAGTGATTCATTAGGGTAATTACTTGTGAATGGAAACCGTTCACCGCCAAGGAGAAGTTCCCAGGTGATGAAACTATCACATTCACACAGGCCATTCAGACATATTAATTCAAACTATTATGCGAGAACTGTCGCATTGTGTTAAATGTGTTTTGTTTTAATAATTAGGAGAAAACATATGTGTTACATAGACTTTAGTGTAGCCACATCGAACACACAGGTGGAAAGCTCTTATATGAAAACTGTCATTTAGGGAAAATACAATTGTGACTTATTAATATTGTTAGGGGAAGGTTACTAAAACTAGGAACTCTGCCAAGGAGGGGAGGTTTAAGGGATAGACTTTGGTCGATCAAGGGTGTCTTAATCGATCCAATTACATTTAAAATTATTTCTTGTGATAACCAAAATATCTTATCTTGTTAATTTATAAAATTAATATTATCTTTTTGTATACATGTTCATGATAGTGTTTTGTGGGTTTTATCATTTGTTTTTATTTCAGGAAACTGGGGTGGGACTGTTCTATTAGGTAAAGAGGTGCACCTGAGGAAGGGACGTTAGACGTATCAAAATTGAGGGTCTCAGGGTATCATATTTGTCAGAAGATGTGTTGTGAAAGAAAACAAATTTATTAGTGATTTTGTTACCCAAGTGTTGGTTTATTTGTTGCATTATCTCTACGTCTCACCGGGGAGTGTAACTTAAAGTTTGAGTTAAGAGATAAAAGGTTATATTTTAAGTAGACCCTAAGTCGGAGTCTTTTATTATAATATCTATATATATATATAGTTTATTGATCTACCTTCGGGTTGTCGGGGGGGGGGAGTTTTGGCGCGAGTTTAAATGGGCCCAGCACGGACGCCGTTGCCCCCCCCCCCCTATTTATATTTCTCTCCGTTAGGGACGAGTTTATTTTTTAGTGTTTTTCCTTATAATCACCGGTAATACAAGCGGACTCAAAGAACGACGTTCACAAAGAGTGATTCTAGTATTTTCCGAAAAGGAAGTGGTAGCTTTAAGTTTTATTATTTTTTCGAATTGTTCTTGGAGAATAAAACTCCTCGTGACAAAGTTGGCCGCAGACCGTGGTTTTGAATTGACACTAACCACCCGTGTCAGTTTACATCATTATTACTTCAATACAATGTGTTAATATCACATTACAACTTCAATATAATGGATGGAAGAGAAGTTTATAACAACAATAAGAATTTTTGACAATTACTTTTAGGAATTTTTTTTTAAAAACTTTTTATAATTTTATGCAAAGTTTACAGGAATTTTTCAACATTTTTAGTACTTTTTTTGAATTTGTGCAAAGTGTTGTTACTCACCTTTAGAATTTTTTCTTTATTTATACACGGGAAAGTATTGATAACACATGATTCAATCCTGAATCTTTCTATTTTTTTATCAATTTGGAATAAAATGTTAAAATGCATAAAATTATAAAAAGTTTTTTTAAAAAATTCCTAAAAACATTTGTCAAAAATTCTTATTGTTGTTATAAACTTCTCTTCCAACCATTGTATTGTAATTTAGTAATAATGTGGTATTAACACATCACCTCCATTGTATTAATGATGTATTACCTTCCTTTGTTTTTTTACAAAAAATGTAATGTATCACTTTGTCATTTTAAGTCAAATTTTGGTGATTAGTTTAAAAAATTGTTACAAGCATGGGACTTGGTATGTGGAAAGTACTTGATCATCCCAATAACATACTAAAAGTCCCCAAAAATCAAACTTGTGCTACGGCCTCCATCTTGGAAAATGGCGGCTAAAATGAACTTTCTCATGCGCTTGGCAGCAACCCCTTTTAACTCCTATAGGCAAGCCCCTAATTGAGATAGAAAGATAATTTTAGTGTCTACGTCTTCGTAAGGGATTACTCTATCCCCTTATGTGCATTTTATGAATGTCAGGGGTCGTACGGGAGAGAGGGAGGGTAAAGTTCGAGCAATTTAATCAATTTTGTCGAACTTTTTTGTTTTTCTTCTTCATCTTCTTCTACAAATTAAGTACTATCGTCAGAAGTGTAACCTCCTTGGAATCCCTGTTCCATTAGCTTTCCAACGATGTATAGTTCATGGCGCTGGGATAATTAGGAGCCGTGCTACGGCCACCAGTGTGAAGTTCTACGACTTCCTTGATTTCACTGACAGACGTATATGAAGGGTTAAGATATTTCTATTCTCTCAGAAAGTATGCACCGTAACGAAATGTTTTAAATTTGTATGTTGAACTTGAATTACCAGGTGAAGATCTGCTGCATAAAATGTGTGTTGTGGCTTAATAGGTGGGATTAGAAGGGGACATGGGTGCGAGGCTAAATTGTTGTCAGGGTGATGTTGGACTTTGGACATTGGGGAAGAGACAGATCAGACATCATCAAAAAAATACATGTGTTTGAAAGTGAACCATAAATATGGAAACAGTGAATTGTGTTTTGTGCAATGAGAACCTCAGTAAAGAAAAAACTGTGATTATAAGAAAAGGATTGGGTGGACTTATTGCAGCAAGTAAAGAAAGAGAAGATGAGTTGTGGCAGAAGTTTGTAAATCGTGAGGAAATTAAAGTTCACGTTACTTGCAGAAAAATATACACAAAACCAAGCAGTATTAAAGCATCAAAACGAAAACGTGAAGAGCAAGAACATGAAGAAAGAAGTGCAGGACCTTCACGAAGATCACGATCATCATTTTGTTACAAGACTTGTTGCCTATTTTGTGAGAAAAATGTAGTAACTCCGAATCGTAAGTTGTCAAAAGGTAGGAGAAGGCGAATTTCATTGATTGAAACGAAGGAAATTCAGAAATCTATTTTGACTAAATGTAATGAACGTGAAGATCAATTGGGTGAAGATGTGAAGTATCGGGTAATGAATGTGGATTTGATAGCAGAGGAGGCGCGATATCATGTTGATTGTTATGTTAGTTTCAGGCGTATAAAGGAACATACCAGGTCAGGAAGACCAACTAATGATAAATATGATGCTGTATTGCAATTTTTGTATGATTATATTGAGAGCCAAGATGAATGTCAATTCACTTTACCTGAAATGAAAGACATTATCAACCATATTCCAGGTGGAGAGCAGTGTGATATTTCGGACTACCTTCTTAAAACTCGCTTAAAAAGTCACTTTAAAGACAGAATAATAGTAACTGAAGCGTTTGGAAGCAGGCCACTTATTATCAGTTTCTTGGGAACTGCTCATAACATTCTCTTTGATCAGTGGTATTCACAAAGAAAGAAAACAATAGAAAGTGAACGTCTTCGGATAGTAGAAATGGCTGCAGAAATAGTAAGGCAGGATATTAGAGGAAAATTTTATGACATGTCAGCGTATCCAACGGTAGATGAAATGAATAATGGAGGTTCAAACCTTATCCCACAATCATTAGAACGATTCCTTAACATTTTGATTCAGGGAAGTAAGGGGAAAGAAAATGAAAAATCAAGAGCAATTACTACCATTAGCCAATCTATAATAGCAGCTTGTCGCCCAAGATCATTTCTTTCACCACTTCACCTGTCCCTATCAGTACACTTACATTCAAAGTATGGCTCGAGACATGTAATTGATCTGCTTCATTCAATGTCACTGTGTGCTTCATATAATGAGACTGTAGCATACCTAAATGCAGCCAATGAAAATGTGCAACCAGAGGTACGTAATGATGCCTTTGTGCAATATGTGTTCGACAATGCCGATGTAAACACAAAAACTATAGATGGACATGGTACAATTCACGTACTTGGCGGTATAAAATGCATAACGCCAGGCAATACAGTTTTGACTTCCACTCCTTTGGTTCGAGACACTAAGAGGAAATTAAATCCTGCTATTAACTCAATACCTCTAGTGCAATACAGGAAACCATCCACACCAGGTTTAAAGAACCTAAAGATGAAATCAGTTGATGTTAAAAGTGTTGAGTTAGGCGTGATTCAAAATGGATTTCAGGTCAATTTTCTTTGGATTGCAGGATTCTTATTTTCAGAAAATTCTCTTCCCTTCTGGAATGGATTCATGCAAGAAGCTATGCAAGAAGCTGGAAATTATGAAGTTTCAAAAATTCTACCATTGCCTGTCATCCATTTAGAGGCCAGCAATCTGACCACAATTAATTCTGCTTTGACATTTGCTGCATCAGAATGCAATCTGAAGAATAGGTCTTGTATTGTAACCTTTGACCAACCACTTTTCATAAAAGCATGCGAAATAGTGGAAGCAGCAGAAAAGGACAGCATAATCTCTTCAGTTATTGTTAGACTCGGAGGCTTTCATCTGTTAATGAGTTATCTGGGATGTATTGGAAACATCATGAAAGGAAGCGGCATAGAAGAGCTGTGGGGAAGTGTCTATGCCAAACATACTGTTCCTCATTTGATATCAGGCCATGCATTTTATCGATCTTTGAGAGCCCATTTCCTCACAGTAGTTGCTCTGTTCAAGTGTCTAACTGTAAAATTTCCAGCTCTGGTATGTGACATCTTGAAAACTTTTGTTTCGGACAGTGAACGGGTATTAAGAAATGAAGTAGCACCAGAGGATATCATGACTTCAAACGCAGGAGAACGCATAGTGTTGGATATTTTAGCTGCCTGCAGAGAAGCAGAACAAAGTAGTAGGACAGCTAAACTGTGGGTCCAATATATTAAAATGGTTATTCTCATTATGGAGTTTATCAGAGCTGAAAGGACAGGAGATTTTGCACTTCATCTGAATACAGTAATCTGTATGTTACCTTATTTTCATGCCGCAGGTCATAATTTGTATGCAAAAAGTGCTCAACTCTATATCCAGAAGATGCTTGATCTACCATCCAAGATGGAAGATGGAGATTTTGAGCGTTTTTCTAAGGCTGGATTTTTCTGCATTCGTCGGTCTTCCAGATTTTGGTCTGGTACTTGGTCTGATATGGTAATAGAACAATCACTAATGAGACCTATGAAATCTATTGGTGGCCTAACACATGGCCGGGGTATGACAGAGAAAACTATTTTACGATGGACCACATCTCTTCCACTATGCACTGAAGTTACCAAAACTGTTGAACATTTTACTGGTGTATTCTCAAAGACATCTGAACATCATGCAGAAGAGAACCCAAGCAGAGAAATTCGAGATTCACAAGATTTACAAATATTTTGTAACTGGTTATTGGAGCACAATCCATTTCAGCATGCCTCTGGGGAATTAGTATCTCTATCCACGGGACTAGTAGGTGATTCATCAATAACTTGTGATCAAGCACGAGAGTTGGGAGAGGTGTCTATGGAAGATATGAAAGAAAAAATCTTTGGTACGATCACAATTAAAAGGAAATATAAGGCAAAACCGCTTGCAGAAGTCAACTCTGCAATCAGCTTGGGAGCTGATACTGTTACTGTCAATACCCAGCAGCTTTTCAACAGAATTATATGTGTTGAGAAAGAACCAAAGAAATTGAAAAAGTGTTTCACGTATGAGTTAGCACCAAGGCCTCCTTCTCTATTTGATGAAGTGTCACTAAGAAAAGGTGTGAAGTCTTCTCTACTTAAAGTCTTTCAAGCTGCGGAAACTACAAACATTCCTGATAATTGTGTATTTATTTTGGACGGGGGACATCTTCTCCACAGTGTACTTTGGCCCCGACCTGCCACATACGGAGATGTGGTTAATTGCTATATTTCTTACATCACATCTCGCTATGGAAGTAACTGTTGGGTGATTTTTGACGGGTATCCTGATTATCCTACAACCAAGTGCTGTGAACATCAAAGAAGAGCTGCCAAAAGAACGTCTGCTACAATTCAACCCAAAGAAAATGCGGTGGTAACAACCACACAGGCAGAGTTTTTAGCTAACAGTAGGAACAAAAAGTCATTTATAGAAGTTATTGCGAGACATTTCATGTCATCGAATATACAAGTGAAGTTGGCAGAAGCAGATGCAGATTCTGTAATCGTTTCAACAGCATTAGAAATGGCACTTACTGGTGCTGCAGTTGTAGTTGTTGGCCAAGACACAGATTTGCTTGTTCTTTTAACTACATTTGCTTCTGAAACAGACAAGGTTTTCTTCCTCAGTCCTGCTTCTGGTTCTAAATCACAAGAAACTTTGTACAGTATAGCTCGACAAATACCTTTGCTTGGAGAAACTAGGGAGCTTCTTATGTTTGCACATGCAGTAACAGGCTGTGACACAACCTCTGCCATGTTCAGGAAAGGAAAGCTAAATGCATTTAGGGTATTAGAGAAAGACAGTGCTCTCAGAGAGAAAATGAAAGTATTTAACGATCCTTCTTCAAGCAAAGAAGACATAGCTGCTGCAGGCGAAGTATTTTTTCTTCAACTATATGGACCATCAAACAGTACTACCTTAGATGATTTCAGATATTACAAATACCATCACTTGATTTCTAAGCAGTCAGTGGGCAAAACCTTTGACCTTGCATCTTTGCCTCCAACTAGTGATGCAGCAGCTCAGCATTCATATCGCGTTTACCTTCAAGTTCAACAGTGGATGGGTAATGAGATGAATCCCACTGAATGGGGATGGATACAAGAAGGAAACCTCTTGAAACCTGTGCCCATGACCAAAAACCCTGCTCCACCAGACTTGTTAACACTCATCTCATGTGCTTGCAAATCAGACTGTACTAATAGATGTGACTGTAGAAGATCTGGCTTGACGTGCTCTGCCATGTGCAGAAACTGTCAAGGATTATCATGTATGAATTCTGAAGTGAACACTACAATTCTTTCTGATGATGATGAAGAAAACTAACTATGTACTATATTTTCATTAAGGCAACATATGTCTTCTATTTTTATTTTTTATTTTCCTAAATCAAAATCAATTAGTGTTAATTTGATAAAAGTTAAAGATAAAATATATTTAATTGAGTATACTAACAGTTTTAAGAAAGCATACCTTAATTTGTAGCCTTCAGCAATATTTAATATATGTAAAATGTTTTTACTTCTTTGAAAGAAATTAAGATTTAAGTGAGCGTATCTTATGATATACTGGTATGGCATTTCAGCCCACGTTTTATGTACTGTTTTTTCAGAGAAACATGGTTTAATCATTTAGGACATAAAAAAGCTTCTCAACGCAATTTATATTGTTGGCACTAATTTGTACTTTCATCTTCATTAAAATGCTCTGTCAATACAATTTTAAAACAAACAGGTAAGATTTTATATCATGTTGAAGTTTTTGGATTAACCCTTCATACACGCCTGCCAGTGAAATCAATGAAGTCGTAGAACTTCACACTGGTGGCCGTAGCACGGCTCCTAATTATCCCAGCGCCATGAACTATACATCGTTGGAAAGCTAATGAAACAGGGATTCCAAGGAGGTTACACTTCTGAGGATAGTACCCAATTTGTAGAAGAAGATGAAGAAGAAAAACAAAAAAGTTCGACAAAATTGATCAAATTGCTCGAACTTTACCCTCCCTCTCTCCCGTACGACCCCTGACATTCATAAAATGCACATCAGGGGATAGAGTAATCCCTTACGAAGCCGTAGACACCAAAATTATCTTTCTATCTCAATTAGAGGCCTGCCTGTAGGGGTTAAAAGGGGTTGCTGCCAAAAAGTTCATTTCAGCCGCCATTTTCCAAGATGGCGGCCGTAGCACAAGTTTGATTTTTGGGGACTTTTAGTATGTTATTGGGATGATCAAGTACTTTCCACATACCAAGTCCCATGCTTGTAACAATTTTTTAAACTAATTTTCCTAAAATGACTACACTAAATCGGTTTATAAGCTTATCCCCAACCATCTGAAGAAGTGCCCTTGATTAAAGAGTACGAAGTATCACGGATATTAAAGTTTTTTAGAGATGATAATGTGTTGATGTGAAGATTTTTAGAACATTTATGTGAAATTCAATTTTTAAATACTAATGATATAAAAGCGTTACTTTGTTTGTCATTGTCATAAGACTTTATCTTTTTCCAATTTTGTGACCAAACTATAAGAGATAGATTGGTCATGTAGGGTAAAGGCACCAGTTGTGGATCGGCCTAAGCATAAACTTGGTTTTCACCACGAGAAATAGCTAAATAATTTTCATTTTTGCCTTTATTCCTTTATTAAGCTCTAGTAATTGACATTGTATTATCTCAGCTCGATAAAAAAATATGTACTGCATTTTCACAGTCTTCATTTGTATTGTGACGTTTGATCCACAATTGGACCCCACGAACCGCTGAATTTCCGCCAAAACAAAAGGCTGCAGAATTTCACGCCAACATGGCCAGAGGCAGAAAACACTATGTTTTATTTTTCCCCGGTTATATTAAATCTTGTACTATCATACATCCATTAATTCTATCGTATATCCATTCTAGAATAACAACAAATAACTTTCAGGCTAACTCACCTTATTTTTCTTTTGAAATTCTGACAAATTATTTAACAAATTCACAGGATGGGTCCACTTGAAACTCCAAACAAACTATAATACCAAAACGAAGCTCATGAAGGGATCGGGATTCTATATATCTGAGCCATCTGTTGATAAGTGTGATAATTAAGACGGTGAACGACTTGATCCGCAATTGGTTACTGATCCACAACTGGTTCCCTTACCCTATATGGATAAAATGTAGATCTTTTTAAGACAAACAAAATGCTTTCGAAAAACGTTTTTGGTTTCCAAGATGGCGGCTTTTAAAGGGACAAATTTTGACTTTTTCTCAATTTAAACGAAAAGTATAAAAGTTGGAAGAGAACATTATATTGAGAAAATGTTGGTATTTGAAAGATCTATCGAACGGTATATTAGTCATTACTAAACGTTTCTGCGTTTGGAAGATACATGCAAAAATGAAGTGTTTTTGCGGCAACTCCCAGTGTGGGTGCCAACGCGCAATACAACTGAGTTAAGCGGAGAAGCCACAACGAGCTGGGAAGTCATGTATTATCCGATCTCCATATTAATTTGCTAAATAAATAAAGGTTTTGTTTTTTTTAATGCTATACATGCACGGATTCCGGAGTGAATGACGCTACCCGCCTAGTTTTTAAATACTAACATTCTTTGCATTACATCATTAATATCCCCTAAAAACTTACTTTTCCATAAATTCTTTACTGTAACTAAATGATGCACTACTCATTTTAAGAAACTTACTGAAACAATTTTTGCTATTGATCAACTGGATTCGATATTAGGATGTATATAATGCCCCCGCCTAGCGGCTGGTCTCTGCAGTAACGGAAGGACGTGTTGCCTTGGCGGAATATATTAATATATCAGTATATTATTGTAAATGTGCAAAATTTCTAGATGATTGACTAATGGAAAATGACTTAAAAGTTGATTACAAGATTTGATCCGGAAACTGGACAAAGTGAGTTAATATAAAAGCGTAGTAAAAATAACATTTACTTTGATAGAATGGTTGTAAAGAAATTGGACATGAAAAAAGTAACCCGTCTGAAAGCCGTTTAGTATTACGACACTTTCACTAATGTTTTTCTTTGTTTCTTTTTTTTCCAGAGTGTGGGAGACGTCAGAAAAGCCTTCAGGCACTGAATACCAAACATTTTGACGATGGTCACAGATTGATAGTGGGTGGGAGAAAAACAGAACAAGGTCAGTGGCCATGGATGGTAAGTAATCAAGAATGGTTAATATTTAACACTTAATTTATGTAGGTAATGTTATTCTTAGCTTTAGAAAAGCATAACTGTAACTATGTTATTATTATCAGTTACATAGTAACGATAAGAAGTTGTCCTTCCACCTTTTTTTTTTTAATCTTACAATAGTTATTATTACAAGAAAAGGTTGTCAATGGCTATTTCTATATAATGGCTATTTATATATAACGGCTATTTATATATAATTCATGAAGCCATGCTTCATGAGGGTTAAAAAAAGAGTTGCCCTGATTGTGAAGGAAGAAATTGTGAGATCACTTCGAACCATTCCCAGTTGGTAAAAAAATCATGTGATCGTTACAAATTATTACATTCCGATTTTGTAACCCTTTAAATAGGAAATTTCATCCAGGTAAGAGGACATAAAACTTCCTACCCCCTTTCTACCCTTCTATAATTATAGAATTATAGTATAATCATATCCCTATAATTTCGAACCTTTCCCAGTTAGTAACAAAATAATGTTCTATTGTAATCCGAAAGCCTCGTAAATCCCATTTCATTGAGATCACAGGACATAGAGGCTTCTCATCCATTTCTCCACCTCCTTACGCAGAAACCCTCACAAAATTCAACACAATTCTAGAAAGGAATTATCTTAACTTAATTATTTTGATTTAAGTCAACATTGTATTATTATTTGTTTTCTTTGGTTGGAGATAAAAAAAAGTAACTAACTTTGCCCCTTCTTAGTAAACTGTTATGTCGTACTCTAGGTATAATATCCGATGGCTTATGTTCCTTGCCCAACTTTTTAATTCAACATTTTTTAAAACAAAATAAAAACAGTCAGTAAATCACCTGGCTTTAGCACTAAACTGACATCTTTACAGGATAATTTACTGTTGTTGAAATGAGATATCAATGAGTTAATATACAATGGTAATTCACGGTTATTGTCTGATTGGTTCCACAATTAAGTGTGAGCTCATCTCAAATATCATTAAAGTTTGATTTTCTAATAGTAATAATAAAGAGGTTTTGAAAGACAGACAGAAGATGATAACAAAATATTTCTGTATTGTTAAGTATATTCTGCACTTCGAGGCTTTTTTTCATTTGAAATGTGAAGATAATTCTCAAGAAAACAATAATTATTCAACAGCAAAAAAATATAGTCCTAATTTGACAAAAATAGCAGAGAACCTACAGCTTCACGATAAGGAAAATATATAACTAATTAAAATACATTTAACGTGCGTGTTTGCAGTTAGAATATTAACACCAACGCACATATTTTTAAATATATATATATATATATATATATACAATTAAAATGTTGATCCGACCGGTTTTGCCAGCGAACTAATTGTCTGGCATCAACAAGATAAAAGAAAAATACGTAAGGTACTCCATTGTAAACGAGCAAGTCACATGACATCGTGACATCCAGATCATTCCATTTTGTCTCAATGTTGAAGACCCTTGTGAATCCATCATAACATGGATGCGCGAACTACTTGCTTCAAACCTATTCTTCATAAATCATCCAATTCATTCTTCATAAAAGGGGTTCTTCAAGACAAAGCATTCTATAGATCTTCACCTGAAATAAGAAGGGATAAAAACAGAAAAAAGTAAAAAAAACATTAACTACAAAAAGAAATAATAATAATAATAATTTCAAGACAGAATTTCAAGACGGATTCTTGAGGTCATCAACTCAGGCAGGGGAAAAACGAAATGGATAAAAGAAGTCGAAGAGGATCTCAGACAGACACACATGACAATAGATGATGCAGAAGATAGAAAGAAATTCAGGAACACTATCAAAAAACATACATTTGACACCACAACACAGAAGAGGCGGGGATGTAAATGGACAGCGGAGCGTAAGAAACAACACAGTGAACATATGAAGAAAATTTGGGCACAGAGAAAACACAAACAGTCATCATAGAGGAATTCAAGTTCAAACGCTCTCTTTAAATGGGAATTATCGTAAATAATAATTAAAGTCATCAAAAAAATAATAAAAAAAAATTCCAAAATTATTCAATTCCATACTGTGCCCCTTCTGGACCGATGATGTTTCGTTATTTGCACGTGAGTTCGATTCTTTTATTTATTCTTTATTAAGAATTAGAGGATTGTTAATTATGATTTGTTGCCTGAGTGACTGTAAGGTAGGTTTCTTAATGAACGCGCCTTGCTTTGTTTCTTCAAGGCCCTTTGGGTCTCTTCAATGTACGTGCAACTGTTTCCTACGCATTGCAGGGCATACACTACCCCACTTGTTTCCATGCCATCAACTCAACATTTTAATTGTACAGTTTTTAAAAATATGTGCGTTGGTGTTAATGTTGGAAAATCTACAGCATTTATCACCATTTTCATCCTTTGTTAAAAACATATTTGGGTGTGCAGGTGTATATTACATGGTTTAGCTTCAGTCATATTAAACTTTTTAATTATCTTCTTAGTATAACAAGATTGACTGATAATAATAGAACCTGCTACATCATTTCTTTGAATCTCAATAATAGCATACTGTTTAGGTTGCAAAATAGTTATACAAAAGTTTTGTTTTAAATCATTTAGAATTAAATTTATAATTTCAATACTCTGATAGAAAGAAGCTATCATCAACAAAAATAATTAATAATACTTTTACACCTTGGAACATGTCTGTTTAAACCCAATGGTTTCGCTTCTTACAAACGCATATATGCTAAGAATCTTGTGAAACTTTTGATTCCAGCAACATGCTTTAAACCATACAAAGATTTCATTAAATTACATGCTTTACCATTGTCTGCTTTTACTCCTTCAGTTATCATCATATAGATGTCTTCATTTACTTCACCATATAGGAATGCTGTTTTTGACATAAAACTGAGCTATTTTATATCGATGACTAGCTGCAATACTGAACAACAAGCATATAGATCCATATTTTGCGGTTGGTGCAAATGTCTCATAGTAGTCGATATCTTTTTGTTGTGAAAAACCTTTTGCAACCAACCTCGTATTGTGTCTAACATTGTCACTGTTTTCTTTGATTCTGAAAATCCATTTATATGATATTGATTTCTTGTCCTTAGGAAGGTCAGGTATCTTCCAGGTGTGGTTATTTTTATGTAGCTCAAGTTCCTCTTCTGTAGCTGTTTGCCACTTGTCACATTCTTGAGAATTCAACACCTCTTTGTATGTTCTTGGCACATGTAATTCTATCTAATTAGCCTCTGGTCTTTTAATATTCTCTCCACTATCTAAGTTGTAGGCCTTTTCGTTCTTGTTGACTGTTTGTTGACCAATTTTAATCTCACTCGAAGCTTGATCTGTGATTTCCTTTGTTTCATTCATTATTCCTTCCGTTTATTTCTTTCTTGTTTCTTTTGTTTCTCATCTAGTAATACTGTATCTTTGCACATTTCTCCATAGGTTAAAAGGCACTTATTTCATTAAAAATAACATCTCTTAATACAGTAATCTTCGTAGTACTTGGTTCCGTACATTCTATAATTCTGTGAGTTTTTCGTTTTTTTTTTCTTTGATATCCCACTGACATATTTTTTTTTTACTTTTTAATTGTAGTTTAGTCCTCTTTACATCAGGAACGTATTGACATGCCTTAAGATTGGGCTTTTCTCCAGTCCACCTCTCGTATGATGTAGTATTTTGAACTTGATTTGATAATGTGCGCTTAAGTATTTACTCAGCACAATTTGCAGCTTCAGCCCACAAGCATTGCGACACATCTTGTAGATACATCATGGAACGAGCTGCTTCTACAATTATTTTCAATTCATGTTCAGCACTTCCATTCTGTTGTAGTAAATAGGGAACGGTTAGTTTTTTTCAATACATTTCTTCTTCAAAAAAACCTTGAAATTGACCACTGGTATATTCTGTATCATGTCTGCATGTAAAACTTGAACTGTATGACCAAATTTATTATTGATTACAGCACAATATGAATGAAAATAATTCAGCATATCTGATTTATGTTCCAGGAAGTAAACGTATCGAAATGAAGTGTAGTCATCCTTTAACAGCACAAAATCAATTGCTTCTCCTTCCGATGGTCCACAGACATCTCTGTCTACAATCTGTCTAGAAGATATTACTTTTGAATGGTGATTTTTCTTTGTTTACCGTATTGACACATACAAAGTCTTTTTCAAGTGGTTTTGTGCATTTAATTTGTCCATTTTCAATCATTTTGATCATTTCACTTTTGTTCAGGTGTCCAAGACGTTTGTGCCATGACTGAAGATTGTTTTCTGTTGATCTAATACTAATTACACTTAAGTGTTAATAGACATAACATTAATAGAAAATCAGTATTAATAGACATAACATTAATAGACAAGCAGTATTAATAGACATAACATTAATAGACAATCAGTATTAAAGTAACTCCATATAACTCCTTCATAGTATTTAAAATTGTTTATTTAAATACTAAAAATAGCAAATTTTCGGGAACGTGATACGTAATTCCCTTCCTCAAGCCAAAATAAGAATAAATGAAACAAACAATAATACAAAAAAGAAAGAACATCAACAATTTAAAATTATACATCAAAGTGAATGACACAAAATTGTTGTAACAATGACAATTGAATCAATGGGTAAATTTATAGATAATGACAAGAATTAACGTTTACGAGAACAATGAGTTGATTAAAGTTAATAATTTAAAGAATTTGTACCAGTGCAGTGATAGTAACACCATATTTATTGTCTGCTTTAATAAAGTCTCTAATTAAACCAATGGTGATGGAGTCCACTTTGATGCCTTCATACCTATTAAAGTTACTGTTTTTTGTATTCTTTATGATGCAACTTTCTATTATTTTCCTTAGTTTCCAATTAGATTCTTTATACAATATCTTGACTTCTTCTTCCATGATATGACCTTTTTCTAAACAATGATGGGCTATGTCTGAAGCGTCCTTGTCTTTGTTCCTTAAGGCTCTTCCATGTTCGGATACTCGTTCCGCTAACGTTCTTGTTGATTCTCCAATATAGAATTTTCCACAAATTTTGCAATCAATACGGTAAACAATTTCCATTTCATTTTGTTTATTTTTACTATTAACTTTTTTACATATTAGATTTTTGATTTTGTTTTTATAAGTGAAACCAATGTTGATGTTAAAATCTTTACATATTTTCTTTAACATCATGCTATTTTCATTAAGATAAGGTATGAAAATTTTATTCTGGAGAAAAAATCAAAGATTTGAAAAGTCTACTCATTAAAAACGATTACCCTATCAACTTTATTGATAATCAAATATGTGAGTATAACAAATTTAAAATTAAAGAAGTTAATAAAAATCCAGAATAAAATTGGCTTGAGGAAGGGAATTACGTATCACGTTCCCGAAAATTTGCTATTTTTAGTATTTAAATAAACAATTTTAAATACTATGAAGGAGTTATATGGAGTTACTTTTATGCTTTACAAAATATGAAAAGAAGAGATTTTATAGAAGAATTTGGCACAGACAATCAGTATTAATAGACATAACATTAATAGACAATCGGTATTAATAGACATAACCAGTTCATTCAGATGGTTTGCTTTCAAGAGACCAACAGCTGCCCATTCATTTCCATAGTAAACAGAGGCAATAGAGGTTTCTTTACAATAGGATAACCTTTCCGTATTATGCTTCTCAGAATAGATTCTTTCGAAGTTCAGGGAGATACAACACCTCTTTCATTTCTTCGTCAATCCACTGACCTTCAATATATTTTTTTGTTTTCGCTATTCCTTTTCTATTGGATATCCATTTGATTTCCTAACTTGACTTTAGAATCACTCTCATTGTTGTATTCGTGAAGTTCACTAAAAAAATCATCACAGAATGTCATACGTGTTGGAATTACTTTTAATTAATTGTGTGAAGTTTACTATCCAGTAGTTTGTGAACAAAATAACCTGGCAAAGAGACACAGATACTTGGAACATGGCAGCTGTGGAATAATAACAAAACAGAAGTAAAGCAAGAAGCGCCACCTTTAATAAACTACAAAAGTTACATAATGGCGCTTTAAGAAACCATAGAATAAGTATTGCAAACCAACACCTCCCCTCAATGTTTTATATACAAGTCTACAGAGACTACACAAGTCCGATGTCACTGATGCCCTTTGTTTTTTTCGCTGCTATTGTGTACTTTTAAATAACGGAGTATTCGCTCACCTCAGTCCAATCTGCTTCTGTAGGGTCATTGACTTTCCTACCAAGGATTGGTGTTGCCACAACTATATCAGGTCTGGTATTGTCGATAGGTAAAGTCTGATATTGCTTTCCTATAGACTTCTTTGTTCTTCATTGGTTCGTGGACTTTATCATAATCTGGATCAATTGATATTTTCGATGGTCTGCTGTCTAATAACCGAAATTCCATTAATGTCTTTTTTATATAGATTTCTTGATGCATGTAAAACTTGTCTTTTTCTCTGTCAAATTGAATGCTAAGGAAGTACTTCAAATTACCTAGGTTCTTTATCTTGAAGTATGTTGCGAGGTCTGCTTCAAATTCTTTCAAGTTTTGTTCTGTAGTACTTGCTCCTATAATATCGTCTACATGCACAACGAGGTATGTCCATTTGTTGCTTTGCCTTTTTTATCAAATGGAGTATCCGTAAGTTTTCACGTATCATTCCGTTCAAGTGACATCATCTCATCATCCATGGCTTTCTTCCAGTGTTGTCTGTCTTCGCTAAGATGGCTTCCTTGTAAGTCTTTGGTTCATTGTTTGGAATTTCACTTGCTATATAAGCTACTTCCAAAAATTCTCAGATAGTTAAAGGACGTTTTCCTCTGGTGCCATGTTTCGTAAGGTGAAAGATACCTAAGTTAGCAGCCGGTTCTGTAGATGATTGGCTTCTCCCCAGAAGCGAATAGGAAGATTGGCGTCAATCAACAAACACATTCGTCATTTCTAGAAGTGAACGGTTTTCTCGTTCAGCAATCCCATTCTGCTGTGGTTTGTAAGGTACTGTAGTCTGTACCTTGATGTCTTTACTTTTTAAGTACTTCCGCAGTTCTGCTCCTTTGTACTCTCCTCCACGGTCAGAACGGATTATTTTTGGTACTTTACCAAATTTGGTCTTTACTTCACTAATGTATTTCCGTAATTTTTCTGGAACTTCTGATTTATTTTGAAGAAGGTAACTCTTTATGTACAGACTGTAATCATCAATGACTGTCAAGATGTATCTCTTCTTTCCTGGAGTTTCAATATGCATAGCTCCAGCTCCACACACGTCTGTATATACTAAATCGAGTACGTTGCTTGATTGCGTTATACTGGGCGAACACGAGGCGATATTTTGGGACAATCAGGCCCAATTTGATTGCTGGCAACCGTTTGCCCCAATTTGATTGTCCCAAACTGAACAATATTGCCCCAATTTTATTGTCGGTACCAAAGGAACAATATTGCCCCAATATTAGTTATCGCAAAATATTGCTGGTACGAAAGCGAATCAAATGAACGGATGAAATCACGTGACAATGCTGACGTCGAAGGAGGCGGGACTTTGAACATCGGAAATTCAGTCACTCACGCCGGCCATTTTCTTTGAGAAACAAGGCTTAAAATTAGCAAAATGGGTCGGCCCAAAACAGATAATTCCAACAACGATATTTTGTCAATTGATAATGAAAGAATCGTAATTGATTTCTACAGAGGGACGGCGTTTAATAATATAGCAATTCTGTACGAAAACACGCTCTCTCTTTAGCTCTCCCTAGTGAGCAACGCCGTAACCATAAAAATTCACGGCAATATTGGTTCAGGAAAAACTCTGTGTTCGCGCTTGATAAAGTTGTCCGCAATCAAATTGGGCCAACTTGTCCCAATCATATTGCCATAAAATCGCTCCGTGTTCGCCTAGCATTAGGGATGCACGAGACGGTTTTCTTGTCATTTTGTCTTTAATATAACATTCGCATACCTACTTGACATCACACCTTTGAATTTCAAAACCTACAGCCATATTTTGGTTGGGTTACTGATCATCGAATTACCGTTGGACTACGATGCCACACATGGATGCAGTGTGCTTCCTTTTTCGTTACTACATTAAGTGCAAGTGCACTTTTGTCGAGATTTAGTTCATGTAGTCCATGGCGTGGCTGTCGCTGTAGCCACTGTTTTACCTTTCCATGTGATATAACAACCTTATCAGTTCCGCCAACACATGTCGTGGTTAATCCTCATTTAGCTAAAGTTGTGGTGGATAGCAGGCTTACATACAGTTGAAAGATGAACACATCTTTCACTGTAATATATAGCACTTTATCTCCATTATTTGTTTTGCATCGGAGAATTCCACTACCAACACCTTCTGTGGCTACTTCTCTGTCTGCTATCTGTACTTTAGTTTGTGCACTATTGTCTAAGCTTCAAAAAAAACTTCTGCCACAGCTCATGTGTCTTCCTGCTCCAGAATCCACGTACCACTTATTTCGGTCGCCTTCACCCGCTCTAACACAAATGTTGAAATTTGCGTCATATTCATGACTAGCCATGTTTGCTTTGGTTGATCCTCCTGGGATTTTCATTTTCCACAGCTGTGTGTGCGGGACAACCCTGCTTGAAATGTCCTGCCTCTTTCTTGCAGAAATAGCATTTACCGCCAAAATTTGATACTCCTTCTGTAATGTCTCCTCTACTTTATAGAACCTTTACTTCAAATTTACTTGGGATATCAACTTTAAGCACTTTTTCCTCTCGAATTTACTTATTGGATGAAATGTCTTCGGTTACTACAAGCATCTTCATCTTTATAAGGCTTAGGCTCAGATCTTGATCTGGTTTTGCTTCCAGTGCTTTAATCAATGTAGAGTAACTTTCGTGTAAACTACTTTCGTGTAAACACAACGCCACTGCAAGTCTGTCTGTAATTTTTTTCCCTAATACTCTAATTTGTTTCATATTTTACTCCATCTCTTTGATATGCCTTTCCATGTATCCTCCATCATGCAGTTTTCTCGAGCGTAATCGCCGCAGTAGAGTAACTATATTAGAGAAAGGGGCTTGATGGGAATCTTGAAGAGCCCTCCATGCTGTTTGTACCGTACTGGGGTAACTATATTAGACAAAGTAACTTTTTAATCGTAATATTCAAGAGCCTTCCATGCTGCTTGTGCCGCAGTAGAGT
>JAFIDM010003189.1:66625746-66635776 GCA_023159025.1 Thereuonema tuberculata | reverse complement strand
TGTCATTCGTCCAGGATGTCATTTCCTGTTTGTCATTCGTCCAGGATATCATCTCCTGTTTGTCATTCGTCCAGGATGTCATTTCCTGTTTGTCATTCCTCCAGGATGTCATTTCCTGTTTGTCATTCGCCAAGGATGTCATCTCCTGTTTGTCATTCGTCCAGGATGTCATTTCCTGTTTGTCATTCGTCATTCGTCACCCTTCCAACCTATTCTATTTTATTACAGCAGAGCCTCGGTTATCCGAGCCCCGACAAACCAAGCTCCGGGTTAACCGAGGTAGTCCCAAAATAAAAAACAAAAATCCCGTTTTACGCGGTAGAAGCGTGAGGTTAAAGTGCCGCGCAAAGTAATGTCAAAATAGAAATGGAATTAAGGGGGGAGGGGGCGTAGATCGTCTGTCACTGACCTCAGTTGCTTTTTCATTGTGAACAGTTCGTTTCCAGTTTGTTTTGTTTGTGTGATAAACGCAAAAGGACTGGTGTCTTTGGAGACATCAACAGACTCGATAAAGGAGAGACAATTAAAAAAGTGGCTTCAGATTTAGGTGTGGGAGAAGTGACCGTAGGAGACTAGAGAAGAAAACGGGTCGAAATCGAAAAATGGTGTTCGCAAAAAGACAACGAGAGTGATAAACGAAAAACTATGAAAACCGGTGAGTTTGAAAAAACTTCAAGTGGCTTGTTTATGTGGTTTACACAGCTCCGGAGCAAAGGAAGTCCAGTGAGTGCGCCTATGCTACAGGAAAAGCTATTGAATTCTACGAAAAGTTTAAAGACGGAAAAGAATTTACAGCAATATATTATACAGCATAATAATTCAGAAATACAATGGGGATGACACAGAAATTCATTAAGATACTCTGGATAGGTAAGTGATTTTAAAGATCAGAAAGAGCCCGTACCTGAAGTTGGCTCTTCCCGCAGTACAAGCCGTGCTGGCGTGGTCGTGCGGTCTCGGCGGCGGCCAGCCGTGGCGTCCAATGCGCCAGTACCTGGGTTCGAATCCCGGTCGTGGCATGGTTGTTTCTTTCGTCTTCTTCTGTGTGTTGTGTCCGCTGGGGACCCGAAATCTGCTCTGTAGGTAGTGGTCCCCATTTGTTTTCTATATGTTACAGGCTATAGTACAAGACGGGAAGTAAGTACGAGACGGGCGTAAGGAGAGGGAAATATAGCAATATACACACGACATTGAAATATGTGTATTTTTGGTCCTATTATCGATATTTTTTTTCTTCGCGTTACCAAAGTTCCTCTCTTGGACCTTCAATAGATGATCATTCAAATGTCTCTCGTGGTAAGACATGTAGTTTTGCATGAGAATGACTCATACCACTGTTTTTGGCATGACCTATTTGTATTCTAAGCACATTTTCGTGCGGTTCTGAGCGTTCAAGGTCACACACTTCCCTTGTCACGAGTGAGTTATTTTTTTTTTAATATTTCACTTTTATAAACACTGAAATTTCACTTGAATAAACACATCACTGAAATTTCACTTGAATAAACACATCACTGAAATTTCACTTGAATAAACGCATCACTATATATTCACTGGTGTAAACCACATGTAGCACAGATTTTTAATATGTATTGGAGTTTGAGGTATGTAGGCCTATGTAGCTTCGGTTTAACATGTTTACTTCGACTCTTATCAGTGCGATTGCTGCCTGAATATCGCAATGTATCACGATAGGATTAATTGCATAAAATGTTTCACTTAGTTCAATTAAAATGTTTTTGGTTGATGCCCAATGTCTGTTTGTATCTGCTAAACCAGCGTAATCTACTTCTTAGGTAGATTGCGACACAATGGATTGATTTCTAGTAATAATGTAATAGCTACCTCTGCTACGATAGCAACACACCCAGAAGTCGAGTTGCCATCCTGTTTGTCATTCGTCCAGGATGTCATCTCCTGTTTGTCATTCGTCCAGGATGTCATTTCCTGTTTGTCATTCGTCCAGGATGTCATCTCCTGTTTATCATTCGTCCAGGATGTCATTTCCTGTTTGTCATTCGTCCAGGATGTCATCTCCTGTTTGTCATTCGTCCACGATGTCATTTCCTGTTTGTCATTCGTCCAGGATGACATTTCCTGTTTGTCATTCGTCCAGGATGTCATTTCCTGTTTGTCATTCGTCCAGGATGTGGCGCTGAATACTTTGAGTTTCTCATCTCACTTCTTGTAAGTTAACTTCAGGTTTTTCGATCCTTTCAAGTAAACTAATACTCTTTTTAGTTTCGTTAAATCATCTTCAGTGGGACTTGACTTTCTCTTGATAGATGATTAAAAACATTTTGGATTTCAGATCTTGAGGCTGAGCCTAATTAATTGAAGCTTCTCATTACACTTCTATACATTAATAGTTCATTTAATAGTTCACTTTGGTTTTCTTGTCTTTACTGGTTGTTTCCATTGGAGTTGACACATCTTTGCAATTTTCCATCTCATTTTTCTTCAACAACTCTTCCATGAATTGTTTTAGGTTGATATTTAATGTCTTCATAGTTTTGTCATGTAATATCTTCATAATACCAAGAAAATAATTAATCGGATCAAGATCCTTATTTCCGAACTCACTTTTTAACAGATCTTTCATCTTTTCAATAGTTCTAATATCGGGAATATGAGGTAGAATGTCATGTGACAGCACATGTTTCTTTCTTGCTCTGTTAACACAGGCATCAGTATGTCAGGTTTTAAAGTTGTTTTAGATCATCTTCTCCTTTATGGTACAGAACCATTGTCTTAACAGCTTGTTTTAATCCACAGAGTGCCTTATTCTGTTTTAGACCGTTGTATTTATACGGTTGATGCCATGAGGAATTTGTAATCAAATCTTTGTTGAGATTTCCATTCAGATATATTGATTTAACAACACATTGATGAATGAGCTGTCTCTTTGTACTGTTAGTGCGAGGAGTAAGCGAATTGTTGATAAGCTTCGAGTTGGTGCTTAAGTCTTGTAATCAATCACAGATTTTTGTACATAGCCATTGACTACAAGTCTTGCTTTGTACTACTTTTCTTCAGGTTTACAATCTTGATTAGTTCTGAAAATCGACTGAGTGGTTAAAGGTGCGAATGTCTAGAAAAAACTGTTAGTGACCAGGTTTCTTCTTTTTTTGAAACTTCTTCTTCCCTATTGGATCGTTTCGCAACATTTGTCGCTATCATTTGCACTAATGGCTTCAGAAAGATTGTTTTGTATTTCGTTATGGCATAGGTAGATCTTTACGGAATAACTTTAAGTATGCTTAAAAGTAGTTATAAGATTAAAATGAGATATACAAACACAGAAGAAAGTTCTAAAAATATACTCATGTCCATAAATTAATGATATTGGCAATTCAGACATAATTTATGTGAACCAATTTGATTTACATATGTTGTGATACAACTGAAAATAATGATAAAGCACCTGAAACCAACAATCGTGGCTGAAAAAAATTGTTAAAATGGAATAAAGCAAATTTAGCATCACAGTTATTGGCACGTCTCGGCACAAAAGAAATTTTAAGGGAACGACGAGGAGGATTCCGTCTTACAATGCGTTTCCCGAGCATTTAATCCCAAGCATTTTCAATAGGGTTTAGATCGGGGACCTCGCTGTCCAGTCTAGGCGCCGAATATCCTCTGTTTCCAGGGACTCATTGACAAGGTCGATCTATGGAGACGTGCGATATCGTCTATAAACAGGAAAGCAGGTCCCATTGCATCCCTGACGGATGTATTGTTGAATAATCAATTGAAAAATATTCAATTGAAACAAACAAAAATAGCACTCCCAGATCAATGTGTGGGCTCGCCTGCAAAACATTTCTTATGGTGTAGCAAAGGATATGTTCTCTCAGAAAGGCTCACTTTAGGACCACCTAGCGCCTTAATGGGGCGTTTCTGGACATGGGTTCATTAGGAATATATTGATCCTTAGCCATGCCCCTACACATGGTTTGAATATTACTCACGAATTTTGCAACACCTGTGTATAATGAACCAAAATTTTGTAATCTTCTATTGACAAGAGAGTCGAAAGCTCTCGTCCATTATGATGTATTTTTAAAAGATTTTATTATATTTTTAGAACTTTCTTGTCTGATTCATTTTTAATCTTATACTTGGTCTCTTGAGAATGTTCTGCTTCTGAGTTGCATGGACTGGTTTTCACTGGAGTCACTTATCTCTGTTACTTCGTTCGAATCATTACTTTGGTCGTCTACATTTTCATGTACATTTTGATCTGGACTGGAGGACTGTTTCACTTCCATTACTGTCTTCTTCATTGCCTCTAGTTATTAAGTCTTCATGTGAAGATGAAGATGTATTAACTACTGTTTAGATACACCAGCTTACTTATACAGGGTGTACTTGAAATGTGCTGCCAAACTTAAAGGTTGTATTCAAAACAACTAATAAATGTGATATAAACATGGGTCTGGAAATTCGTTATTTCCAAGATATGAACGATGAAACGATACAGAGGTGTTGGCCTTTATGTCGTATCGTAGTCATTAAATTGCTCCTCAGTAATCTTGACAGGTACTGTTCAAACTCCCTCCCAACAAAAAGGGACCCACCACCACGTCAACTAGACAACCCCCCCCCCCCTCCAAAGTGAAGCAGTCTGGTTAAATGCATTCCAGCCGTCAGAATCGCAGCAGCTTATTTTAGAAAATATCATGACTACGAGATATAGCAATGCAGAGACGGCCGACATACATTTCACTTACGGAAGAGCAAATGGAAATTGCAGAGAAGCTGCACAACTGTACCAGGAAGCCTTTCTTCTTTTCCATCCAGGAACACATTTATTTCAATTCATTGTCGTCTGGCTGAGACAGGATCATTTACGCCCATTACTGTCGACAAAGACAGAGACCGACACAACAGAACAACACACATTGAAGAACAGGTGCTGGATGAAGTTGCAGAAAATCCTGGAACGTCCACAAGACAGATTGCCAGAGAAGTTGCATATCCAAGCAAAGTGTGCGCAGAATTCTCCAGGAACAGCTCTTTATCCATATCACGTACAGAGTGCGAGGTCTGTCACCCACCCATTACCTTCCACGTGTGGTCTTTTGCAAATGGTATCTGCAACCCTAATTTCAACCTATTTTTTCGCAGTCTGTGCTTTTCATCGATGAGTCTTGCTTCACGAAAGATGCCATTATGAATTTTCATAACGTTCACCATTGATCTGATGAAAACCCGCAGGCTGTCACGCAGTCACCGCACCAACATAAGTTTACGTAAATGTCTGGATTGGTACCATCGGCGACCATCTCATCGGGCCAGTGTTTCTGCCAGCTACAACTAACCGGCGATGCTAACAGGTATTTCTGGAAAATGAGTCTGGAGGATGTTACTTTGCACACTCGTAGTCACATGTGGTCACATCATGCATGACGGTGCGCCACCTCATTTCAGCTGTACAGCCCGAGGACTTCTGAACCAACGTTATCCTGACGATTAGATTGGTAGAGGGGGATCTACACCATGACCTGCTCGTTCCCCTGATTTAATCCATCTGGACATTTTCGTATGGAGTTATCTTAAAGCATTAGTGTACACCACACCGGTTCCCACGCACTGCATTATCGCACTGTGGATGGGTGCAACAAATTCGATGTGCATCTGGTATCTTCGACTGTGTTCGGCAGGCGATGGAACGATGTTGTGTTGCATGTATTGCGGCCGGTGGAGGAGATTTCGAGCACTTTCTGTGAAATTGAGCGACTGTACGGCCAACATCTCTGAATTGTTGCATCGTTGATTTCTTGGAAATAAAGCATTTTCAGACCCATGTTTTTATGACATTTATTCGTTGTTTTGCATGATTGAATATAACCTTTAAGTTTGGTAGCACATTTCAGATACACCCTGTATATTCTTCAGATAGTGTTAAATAAGCTGGATCCCCTCTTATTTTCATTAATGAACACATCTCGTATTTCTTCAATTTCTTGTTCGTTGTGACACGTGCGAAATGTATTAATCCGCACTGCTGAAAAATAAAACCAAAACCATGACTCGGCTACCAACTTGTAACGATAAAATTTACTTCTCTACTATAGAATTAAAAATAAAAACTAATCCCACGAACTGCTACCAAAAAAGAAAAAAACCAGACTACCTGCTTTACCTTATTTCAGCTGTCTTCTGGATTCGGACCTGGATAGTCTTCTTCGTAGCGCTGGGCCCAAGTTAACTACGATACTACCCTTTAATTAATGGACAAACCCAAAACACACTGATTCAATATTACACCTTAAAATCAGACTTTAAAAGAAACTGACGGAGCTGAAATCTAACTACGAGAAGTCCTTGACTGTTAATTAAACATAGCCCCTTTTCTCTCTCTCTCACTCCCTTTAATATTTACTTAATTCAAGATTAAAGAATTATTCCTCCCCCTGTCATCACTTAGTACTAGCCCAAATATTAGGGTAATAATGACAAACTCCAGATTAAATTAAACACAAAACAATCTTTATTAACACAATAATTAAAGATTTAACACTTTTCCTTTACTAAAGTAATGAATAAAGGCGTGAACGAATAAAGACAATTATCTTTATAAAGTGATTTATTTGGCTAATTTTGCCAATAAAGTTTAAACCATTTTAGTTAACCAACAGCTGTCAGACAAACCCTTTCCCTAAACAGGTACCTGTAACACACCCTAAAGTTTAATAAACCTCCATTACACATCAAAGATTAACAATGTTTATTGTACTACACTCAAACACAAAATTAGAAATATTACTTTAAGATATATTTCCCAAATTACGTGACGTATACAAAATTAAATCTTAAATGCGTTTCAGATAAGATTATTACACCTAATGGTTACGAAACACTCGTAACATTAAATCACAAATATTTAAAATAGTCCTTTCTTAAGAAAAGATTTATGATTTATTTGTATAATTCAGATAATCATAAAGTTTGTTTGGCTCCTCGTGCTAGACTAACCGCCGACTTTTAGCTTTCACCTAGTGCAGACACTATTTCATATCAACAAAATTATACACTATCTTTTCTCACCTAAGCTCAACCTTAACACCTTTATTTAACTTAAAAAACACCATTAACTTAAATATGATTCGTATTTTAATGTACTTTAAACGAGAAGAACCAGGTTTCTTTCTCTCCCTCAAAAGTTTCGGTTTCCGTTGAACACAAAATGGCTCCCCACCTCGTGATATCTCTGGTCATTCGTAGCTTATAATTTTACACCTTTCTTTTAGGATTTCCCTCCTCGTCTTTTATTTCTTGGGTTTTAGATGAAGTGTCTTTTCGGAACACCCGAGAAATATAAAGTTAACGTACTCACAAATTGCAGAATGTTCGAGCCGCTGACTCCTTGCATCTCCTGCCGTCTTTGGTCCGATCGTCGCCGAACGTCAGATGCACTTCCACCATTTGGCACACAAAGTTGATTTTACACACGCGAATCCCAGCAACACTGCCAATCGGAGCGTAAAGATGAATTATCTTCTTCGGCCATTTCCGCAGAGGACGGAGTATTGAATAAGACAAGTATCCAGTCTTAGTCTATCACGGACGGCTCCTGCCAGCCCTGAACTAGCGTGACCACTCAGTTCGGATTCACCGTTCCATCTCTCTCGGAAAACTTACATGTAATGTTCTGCTCACCTTGACAACGCACAAATTAATGTGTCCTTTTTACACACTTCCATAGTAAACACTTTAGTTCATGAAAATACGCACACAGTAATTGAAACACAGTCTAGTTCAGTTTCGTTTCTTCTACGCAAACCCATTGACTTGCCGTAGCCACCCAAGCTACGCTCCCCGGCTCCGAGAGCCCCTTCTCCCCGTGCCTTACATCGTGCACCCAAAAAATAACTCTCCGCACTCTACTCTGATTCCCGCCGAATCCACAAATCACCGCAAAATATCAACCAATAAATTTACACTAAACCTGTCATCTGATCAGTGTTTTCCCGCCACAGAATCACATGTTACCACCGTGCACACGGCACGTATTTCCCAGAGGAGCGGTTACTATGTCTCGTAGGTTATGACGTCATCATGAGAATTTTCCTTTTCCCACGATCTTTCTCCCCAGTTCTCAGCGCAGTTATTTTAACACGATAAAAGACGATAAATATAATACACAGATAAATGTTAAACCATTATTGTTTAACTTAAAATTAAAATATATAACCATTGTAATTTAATATAATAAAATAACCTTAAAATGATCGTAATTTTCTTCCCTTTTCGTATACAATAATAAATTTTAAATTTCCCTAAAAACTCATGTAACTGGTCAATTTGCACCATTACAGTTGTCAGGTTTAGAATTTCCAACCTAGGGTCCGAGATGAGTCCAAGGATTCAATCCCTTTTCACGGATTGGGCTGGAATTTATTTCTATACCTTATTTTTGGGATCCTTGGTACGCTACACATTCAATTTTTTTCATTTTTTGAAAATTCAGAGGATTCGTATTATCAAACCATTGGGCTATTGGAACTTGGCTGTTTACTGCTTATGAGGGAGTTGGTTATGTATGTAGTTAGCGCATTCAACTGCATAGATCCAAAATTTAGTTGGTAATTCCGAATCAATTAAAACTGTTCTTGAAATGTGCAATAATGAAGTTTTCAGCTTTTCATGTGCTCCGTGCCTTGATCTGACATGAATTGTTTTATTCTTTTGCTCTTTCCGTAGATTCAATAAAGCGTTTTATGTAAGTTGAAAACTTCCTTTTTGGACTTGTTTAAATAAATGAACGATTTTTCGAATCATCATCTGCAACTGTGAGTATTTATTTGAATTCTCTGTCGTTGGTCACATTTATTCTCTCTCTCTGTGGTGTAACTGTCTTTACGACAGTTTCAATTGGACGCTCTCCATTTTCTTCTATCCTGTGCATCTTTCTTCAATTGTTCGTACTTTCTTCCCCTTTTAACATCATCCAGCATTCCAGTCCTTCTTCTTCCTCTTCCTCTCTTTCTACTTTTCCGTCTATTATTCTTTGTTGTAGAGAATTTCTTCGTAGCACATGTCACATTTATTGGATAACACAAAAGTCGGAATATATTAATTCCAATACTTACTTCAGTTCTTTCAGTCTATACGGTTGTGAAACCTGGCCTTTAAAAGTTGCTCACCAACAAAGTCTGGACTTATTCCATAATCAATGCTTACGTAAACTTGCCATAATCAAATACTCTGAAAGAATATGTAATGCTGAAATTCGCCATAGAAGTGACTTCAAGGAAAATGTTTCTACCATTATTGAATTCAGACGATGGCATTGGCTGGGCCATACTTTGAGAATGCCACCATGCCGTATTCCAAAAATTTCCCTGCTTGCAGAGCTAGGTCCGGTCTGGAAGCGGCCAAAAGGAGGTGTTCGTCAAACGACTCTACGTCACTTCAAACGAAAAGCCGAAAATTTAATCATGCGCCCATTCAACCTTAGCCGAGAAAGATTCAATTGCGAGTGGCTGCATCACCTGACAACCCTTGCCCAGGACCGAAGACAGTGGCGTCGAATTTCCATGGAAGTCGCCTATACCCACGTTGGGTGATGAGGCATCAAGTTCAAGTTCTTTCAATCTTCTGTGGAATATGTTGCTCATCTTGCAAAAACTTGTCTTAGTTGAGTTACACTTCGTTTGTAGTTCATCTAAACGTTTTAACAAGTTATTCTTCATGATAATCTTTAGATTTTCGTATGAATCATGTCTTAGTCAAATTCTTTCTAGATTGCCTTTATTCCCCTTGATGATGTAACCTTTCATAATAGTTACTAGAACACCACTTCCCACTATGACTATTCGACAATGTTTTTTTTTATCTTTATTTCCCTTGATGATCTAACCTTTGACTTTAGTTACTAGAAGACAATGCAAAGAATCAGTGATAATTATCGAAAAAAATCTCTATTAAGAGTATTTGCCAATATAATGAAAGTCTAAAAATTCATCTTCCTTCTGAAATACAAATAAATCACAAAAAACCTCTTCTTCCTTAATAATATCCT
>JAFIDM010003189.1:66570890-66580933 GCA_023159025.1 Thereuonema tuberculata | reverse complement strand
ATACAAAATACAACCTATAAACAAACATGGATGGACAAAGAGATAATGAAACATATTGATGAAAAAAATAAATTGTTCAATGAATATAAAAAAAATAAAAAAGACAAAATTTTGGAAAGGAAATATAAGAAAAAAAGAAATTGGATTAAAAATTTTATTAATAAAAAGAAAAAAAATTATTATAGAAAATTAATTGAAGATGATCCTAAAGCAAATGTAAACATATGGAATTTTTTGAAAAACCAAATAAATTATAAACAGAAAAATACAAATAATAATGAAATATTAAAATTAATAAAAACATATGATATAAAGACTATATTTCAAGAGCTAAAAAATGTATTCATTCAAAAAAAAAAAAAAAACTATGTATATAACTACAAAAAACAAGAAAAAATTAATTATGAAAGGAATACTCAAAAAGATTCTATGGTTCTATTTCCACCAACTTTAACTGAAATTTTAAACATAATATCAGATTTAAAAACACATAATTCTATGGGATGTGATTTTATTAAGGTAAAAGAAATTAAATTACATAAAGAAACTTTGGCTATGTTTATCGTTGAACTTTTTAAAAACATCATTATAACAGAAACATATCCAACTCTTTGGAAGACTGCCCATGTTATTCCTATTTATAAAGGAAACAATATAGATAATCCCTATAAGTTCGATAATTATAGACCAATTTCATTACTATCAAATATTTCAAAAATTTTTGAGGGTTATTTTTATAAGAAGATATATAATTATATCAAAGATAATAATATACTAAACAACAATCAATATGCATATCAACCCAATAAAAGTACTGGATTATTACTAAAACATTTTAGTGAAGAGATAAATAGCAAACTTAATGAAGGAAAAATTATTTACATTGCATTTATTGATTTTAAAAAGGCATTTGATAGTATTAATCATGATCTACTGCTAAAAAAACTAAATGCGATAGGTTTAAGGGGAAAAATTAATGAAATATTGAAGAATTACTTAAAGAATAGGAAAATTAAAATAAAAATACAAAACTATGTAAGTAAGTTATATAATGTTAAATCTGGTGTTCCACAAGGTTCAAATTTGGGACCGTTATTATTTAACATTTATATGAATTCTTTAAGCAATTGCATTGACCATTCAAAAATTTATATATATGCGGATGATGTACTTATTTTCACTGAAGATAACGAACAATTAAACGCGTACAACAAACTGCAGATAGACATAAATAATGTAAATAAATGGGCAATGAATAATCATATGACCATAAATTTTAAAAAAACCAAGATTATGATAATGAAAAATAAAAATAAAGTTATTCAAAAAAATATATATCTTGCGTTACATAATACTACGTGTAAAAATATAGAAAATATCTATCCGATTAATAATTATCAATGTAACTGCGAAAAAACTGAATATATCACTCAACAAAAATATTTAGGAATTTATATTGATGAAAAATTTTCGTGGAATGTGCAGTAACAACATATTATTAAAAAATTAAATTCACTTACTTATTTATTCTATAATTTGAAAGAAATAATTCCTTTTAAACAAAAGTTAATAATTTTTAAATCGTTAGTGGATTCAATTTTGAACTATGGTCTGGATTGCTGGATATTTATGAATAAGAAGCAAATTGAAAATATCAACAAGATTTTTTTTTAAATAATAAGTCATGTTTTTGAAGATTTTAATAAAAAGGTAGAGATGAAAAATATTTATCAGAAAAAAAATTTAAAATATTAACAATAGAAGAAAAATTCATATATAAAGTAATAATAAAAAATTTCTTTGAAATAAAAAATGAAAGAAATAGATGTAGAGAAGAAAAAAAAACTAGATATAACTGGCTTAGCACTATAAATAATAATAAAATCAGAAATAATTATGGATATCGATTGAATGGTCACATAATATACAAATTATGTAAACAAATTAAATGGGAAAATTATGAGTTTCAAAGAATTAAAGACATAAAAGAAAGATTAATTTCTGACATTATTAATGGAAATATTAAGCTATAAATGCTGTAAGATAAATATTAAATTACTTTAAATCATTATAATATTATTATAATATATTAAATGAATTACTATAATAATTATTGAATTATTTTTAAAATAATATTAATATAATTATTAAATTTATTTCTTTGTAATTTAATTAGCATTTTCTCTCTTTTATTTTATTTAATTAAGTTATTTATTAAATATTATTAATTTTACTATATTATTAATTTTATTTAATTATTTATTTTTTATATATTTAAATTAAACAATCAGTTCCTGTACTACAGATGTGCATTTGCATAAGCACACCTAACAGGACTGAGGAACATAAAAAAAAAAAAAAAAGAATAACTTTCCGGAACTACCAGATCCAGAGAATCATGGATGGATGCTAGATGAAGACTGTATGCTCCACATCAAGTGGATGACTGGAGCACCTGCACCTGAAGCACTGTTAGAACTCCTAAGTTGCTCTTGCTCAAAGTCATGTCAAATTCCATCGTGTACTTGTATGGTTAACAACTTAAAGTGCACTAGCACGTGCAGACTGTCAAATTGTGAAAACAGTACTGAACAAGAAGAAGATATCGCGGATTTTAATTTGTACGAATCTTCTGAAAGTGACGAAGAAGATTACTTTTAATTTTTGTTTAGATGTTATACCGTTTAAAGTAATGTTTCCCTAAAGATAATTTAAATTGTTCTTTTATCTGAGGCTTTTTCTTATGCAAATGTACTATAGTTATTTTTTAAACCTTTAATAAAAAAATTAACAAGAAAATCAGAAAATTTTCTTTATTTCCTTACATAATAATCAGTTAGTTTTATTGAAACAGTGAATCTGAAGTTTTTATTTCTGTATGCTGTTATTTTGTAAACGGTGCATTTCAACGGAAATAAACTCAAATTCATGTTTCCGTGTTTTCAGCCATCAGATCCATACATGTAATACATCACATTAAAGATAATTTATTACACTACATCTTTCATCTGAACCTTTTTTTTCTAATGTACAAGATATTTTGTAAAAACTCGATTTAAAACAAAAAAAATCACAAAAAAATTCATAAAATTTTCAATATTTCTTTAATTACTAATTAACGGTTGAGTTTACCGAAACAGTGCATATGACAAAGTTTGAAGCACACATGTAGAACTTTAGTTTAAAAAAAACAGTAATGAAATCGGATGAATAGTTCTCGAGACACAGCTGATTTTTTAAAACTCAACATCCGCCATCTTGGATTGGCCGCCATTTTTATTAGCTACCACTTTGAGATGGCAATCATGGTTTTTTGACATTCTTATAACCCTATCTAACGGCTGTGAAAAGGAAAATTGGTACCCCCAAATTATACCCCCAAATCCATGTTTGCTGGCCCATGGACTAATAAGGGCATTGGAGTTATGAAACACAGTAGAAGTAAAACAGTATACAGATGTAGGTAAGCTAATGAGGAAGCTGATGAAGCTGACAAAGTTTAGATAATTGAGATCCTACGCTCACACGGAGAGGGAATGGATGCTAAATGCTAAAATACAATCTGGATGGAGAACTTTCAGGTATGGAGTGGTGTGTGATAAGAAAATACCAATAAGGCTTAAAATAAAGATACCAGGTGGCCAAAATTAAAGAGAAGGTGTTTAGAGCCCAATTACCAACACCTATTGGGTCAAACTCCAACAAATTTGGGACCATGTTTCCTAAAGAAGAAAGATTAGTTCAAAATTTCGTCACCAGGGGAAAAAAATTACGTCGGAAGCACGGAACTAAGCAGATTGCAGTAAACTGACATCATAGATTGAAAGATATATAAAAAGATGAAAACGAACAGCGTGTATTCGTTCCGACTGATGTGCTATAGTTGCACGAGAGTGTTCTTTGATGTTAACCCATCGCTATGCTAAATTTACGTCATTGTGCTTTGCTAGTGAAACTTTACTACCAAAAAAAAAAAAAAACATTGCTTCTGTCGCACTTCGGGAATACGGGAAGAATTTAAGGAAAAACCCAATGACAATCACAAATTTGCGAAAACTGATTTGCTATTTCGAAATACAGGATCGTTACAAGTGCTGCCAGGAAGAGAAAGCAAACGACATTAAACCAACAACTTGAAACAGTTGCAATTGCTGCAATGGAACCAAACGATGCACACGCGTCCAGCAGTGCACGGGCATTATCCAGACAATTTTATATTCCGTAATAACGGTGTGGAAGATTATGCGTAAACTGCTGAAGTTTTTCTCGTACAAGATTAGCTACACTCAACAACTGCTTCGAGGAGTGCGAACTCTTGTCTGAACTTTTCTGATGTTCGAATGGATGCATTGACTTGGAAAACCCTATGGAATGATGAGTCATCGGAATGCATTTGGGCGTTGGAGAAACTATCTGGGACGGAATTTCAATGTATATGATCATGTTATTCTATGACGTGTAACTAATATTCTAGTGATGTAAGTTTCTTGTCAGTCCACACTGTTGATTCATTGTTTAAACAATGCTAAAACACAGACTGCAACTACAGTGCGGTAATTACAGTACGCTAACTTTCAGTTTTTTTTTTCAGAAACTAGGCAAAACACTCTTTTGCTTTTTTTATTGCTTTATTTAGACTTTCATTTGCATGCAAATACAATTTCCGATGTTAAAAAAAGGACCCACATTCTTGTTTCAATTGTTTAAACAATGCAAACGCATAGGCTGCATCATGAAAACTGTCAGTTACATGATAATTTGTGGCGTTAAATTCAGCGTAAAAAGTTACATTAGGATATCATTTTTTATTAATTACCCTAGAAAACGTTTATCACAAAGTAAAAAAAAATGTGAAAACTCATATTGCGAACGACAAAAATTGTCGAAATTAAAAAAACTGTAATTTCTGTAAAGAAATGGGAAAAAAATGAAACATTGGTTTTATATTTACATTGGGTGTCTGTATCTAGAAAAAAATTGTCAGTCAGATCTGAGATGGTGTGTTGCAAAATGGTCTTCAAATTGGTTGATTTGGCTTAGAATGACCCGAGTATGTTTCATTTGAATATCCTTTGTTTCATATACTTAAAAATATAAACTCTATTACAAAAAGAAACGACGCACTTGGAAAAATAGTATGATCATGATGAAACATGACATTTATAATGAGGATGGAAAGAAAATGTCGCCAGAGGGCAATGCAGCTGTTTATATCGGAACAGAATCAGTACGTGTTAGTAGGTTGTAGGTCCGGGTCGTGTGGTGATACTTGCGGATATACAATGTGGCATTGACGCATATAAACATCTCATGGTGTCCTGTGGAAGATTTATCCAAATGTCTTGGAGTTGCTGGGCTAGTTCACCCACATTGCAGAGCGACTGTAATCGCATTCCCAGACATGTTCTATAGGTGATAGGTTTGGCCATCTGGCAGGCCAAGGAAGTATTAAACTCCCCTCGTTTCGTCATTTGCTTTCTATAAAAGTATTTCGATTTGTGATAATTATTTTTAATTTCTATTGTATCTAGTACAATTAAGTACAATTAAGTAATTGTGTAATTACATACAGAATTCTATATTTAAAATGAAAAGTAGTTTAACGTGCCCGATGATTTAAAGAATGATTCAAAGAAATAAGTAAACAAACGAAGGCACAACGTTACAAGCTATAAATTCTATATTTATTCAACGATTTATTTAGCTTTAATTCAAAATACCCTGTGCAAACTTTAAAGTTACTAATGCAAAGACAAACCGTATTCATAAAGGAACATATGTCTCCAAACGCTACCTGTATGTGCTCTAGGTACACTAAGATTAAAAACGAGAACAATCAAGATAAACAACATATTTATTAGCCCTATGTTTACAATATGACAGTAAGGTGTACACTTAGAGGTTCAATCACGTCTGTTTCCGTCGAATGATCTAGTTTTACACAGTCTCTGGTGCATACATGCAAAAGTTTTATGATTGGGTTCGTGTCTATTAGGAAACCGTTCACGGTACAATCGTACCGTTCGCTGTCCCATAGATAGATGCCGTTTCCTTTCGCTGACCCATAGACAGGTGCATATCTGCCCTCTCAACATTAGTGAACCGATACATCCAACTCGTGCAAAGTCAACATCTCAAAGGACGATGGCTTACACTCCCAAACTAATGTGCTGCCAAACAGCTCTCTTTAGCACATTCAGGTGGCGTTTGCGGGCATACGTTCTACTATGACTTCGATTTGTTTTTGTATTCCTGACCTACCTTTAAAGTTTGTACAGGAACTTTGAATTACCCTTCATAGTTAGGCATTATCTGTAGGATTAAGATTTATTTCTATTTATTATTCATCCGCATAAATATTCATTTATATACAAGGTGGTTATAATTAAAGTTGGCCTATTTAGAGCATCCTGCAGCTGCAACCAATAGTCGGAGAGACACCAAAAGTAGTACACATACTATTCAAAGGATGCGCTCGACGATTCTGCTGGAAAAAAAAAGTGTTACAAAATCGTCCGGATAGAGGCCGCTATTTGCTACAACAATGAAAATCAAAACATTAAACATGCAATGCTATAACAACAAACTACGGTTTTAAAAAACCTTTCGTTTTTTTTATTGTGAAAGTGGTCCAAATGTCATCACAATTGCTTAGGATTAATCTTTATGCAAAGAGAAAACAATCTGATTTGGTTAGTCACCAGGAACGCAGCCAACATCAGGCTATAAATAATCGGTGAGAACTGAGAACGTGTTATTAGCGTGATGACTTTACAAGAACATGCTTTGATGGTCAAGTAATTACAAAAGGCATGATAATGCTGTAGCTGCAATTCGTGAATTTCATCGGTCTAAAAAAGTATGTAGTGACCGATATCACCACCAGCTGTGAGAAAAAAATTTGAAGAAACAGGATCTTTAAGTGTACAACGTGGAAGAGGACGAAAGTGCAACGGTGATCACGTGATTGAAGACGTTGCCACATCAATCGTTCAGCAGTCGTTGGAGAATGTTGCAGGTTCAGATAGTGCCCGAGCCGCATCATGACAATTAGATCTACCCTGGAGCACAGTTAGAAAGATCCTGAGAAACTTAATTCATTTTTTTCCATACAAGATCAGTTACAGAAACAAGATCCAGGCCACAAGGAGAAACGACTCACTTTTGCATTGACCTTTCTGGCGAGGATGGAAGTTGATACGTCGTGGCCATGGGACATCCTATGGAGTGACGAAGCACACTTATATTTGAATGGCACTGTGAACATCCAAAAATGCCGCGCGCCAAGGAAAATCCACATGTTTTCCAGGAAATGCCTGTGCATTCGCGCAAGCTTATATAGTGTGGGTTCACATCCAACTTTATCCTGGGTCCTTATTTTTGAAGAAATTAGTGCTGATGATCTTCACATATGCTCCGTGACTGCGGCTAGATATCGTGACATGCTTCACAATTTGTTAGTCTTTTATGCAAGATGATGCACTTCCTTATATTGGAAGGTTCGTGCAAACTTTGTTGCGTCAACATTTTACAATGATCGAGTCGCATGTTCCCTACTGCCTGGCCACCACATTCTCCTGACCTAACTCCATTCGAATTTTGATTGTGGTGATACCTATAGGATGTGGTGTATCGTGGAGGAATTGCAACATTAGCAGAACTAAAAGACAGTATCGCGCTACATGTACGAACTATCACGGATGACCACCTTCGGTCAACGGAAGAGCATACAGTTCATCGTCTGCAAAGGACACATATTTTTCAGAGGGAACATATTGAGCAATATCACATTACTCGTTCAAACGTCTGATACTTTTTGTGTGAAATAAATGTGTTTCTGAGCATTCTGTTTCCGTTTTCCGTTCATGTAGATGTAAAAGCGCCCTCTAGCGGACGATTTTGTAACTAACTTTTTTTTAAAAAATCTTCAAAATCTTCAAATAAATAAATGTACAAAAACAATACATTTATTAAATAAATAAATTACATACCTGTTGAGGAAACATTGAATATACTGGAGGATTTGGCATTCAAAAACAAAGAAATTTTATTAAAGCATCAATTGGACAATAAAGATTTAATTGAATTAGTGGAATTGATCACGCAAAATTCTTACTTTAAACACAGAGAAAAAATGTTTAAACAAATAAAAGGATTTCCTATGGGTTCACCGTTATCAGGCACTTTATGTAACATATACATGAACTACTTTGAATGTAAGTTTCTAAATGAATGTAAATATAATTTAAAGTATTTCCGTTATGCTGATGACATTTTAGTGATTTGTTTGGAACTGATAGAATTTTCTTCAAAGATATCAACAAAAGAAATAAACAAATTGAATTCAAAATGGAGAAGGAAGTGAATAATGAACTAAATTTCCTTGACTTATGTTTAGTAAATAAAGATAATAAAATAGTTTTGAAACATTACAGGAAAAAATTCAAAAGTGACCACATGCTTAACTTTGCATCAGGGCATAGTATTCATATAAAAAGAAACATTATTGAAAACTATTTAAGAAGAATTGACAGATATTCAAGTAATGAAGAAGATTACCAGAAGGAAATTGATAATATGAAAATAATTCTGAAGAAAAATGGATACACGGGAAGTTTTATTAATAATTGTATATAAAAATTCAACACCTTTAAAATAAAGGAATTAAATATGAATAATGAAAAGAAAAAAGTATTTATCCCTTTTCTTAATAAGAATAGTATGAAATTACAGAATATTTGTAAAAGTTTTAACATTGATATTGGTTTCTATTATAGTAATAAAATTAGGAATATTATATATAGTAAAATAAATATCAGCGACAAAGAAGGTGAAATGGGAGCCATATACAAAATAGAATGCATGATTTGTGATGCATTCTATCTTGGAGAAACTAAAAGAACTATAAAGGAACGAGCTTTGGAACATAATTATTAGTCTACATAAAAAATAAATTAAAAGATAAATCTGAATTTGCTGAACATTGTATGAATAAAAATCATTGTGTAAAAAATTTCTATATAGTAAAAGACTGTAAAACTAGGAAAACTATGGAAAGTTTATTTATTAGAAACACTAAAAAGATGAATATAAACAGAAATGAAGGTATTGAAGTAAACAAATTTATTGTTGACATGGCTAAAGATTTTAAACATATATGTTCAAATTGTAAAAATACGGTGGTAATTGAAGAATTAGGAGGGTAACACATTGTAAGTATTGTTGGTTACAATACAATATCGTGAGTGTCATAATTATGTAATGTATTCCTCTATTTGTTTGTTGTAACTTTGTTGTGTGCTTTGAAGAAGAAGGGAAGATGTATGTCTCTTCGAAAATTCAGCTGTTATTTAATAAATGTATTGTTTTTGTACATTTATTTTATTTATTTGAAGATTTTTAATTATAATAGAATGTCTAGATTAAGAAGAATAATGGTATGTAACTTTTTTTTTTTTTTTGCAGAATCGTTGAGCGCATCCTTTGAATAGTATGTTTGAATTAGTTGCAGCTGCAGGATACTCTAAATAGGCCAAGTTTAATTATAACCACCTTGTAAATTTTCTGTGAATGAAAAGAAGTTTAATGTGTCCGATGATTCAAAGAAATAAGTAAACAAACGAAGGCACAACATTACAAGCTAGGATTCGCACCCTGAGTTGTCACCGGGAAGAAACTGGGACTTGTCAACAGCTATTCACCCCTAGCTAAAACCTCATTAAATTGTAATGTTTTAAGTGCTTTTTAATATTGTCGAACCTGTCTAAGACGAAGTTAAGGCATGGGCACACAGAACGCGATCTGCCGCGGCGGGCAGCGATCTCGGACCGCGGCGGGAAGGCGATCGCGTTGTATTCACAGTGTTGCATTATCTCGTTCACACAGAAGGCGGGCGATCGCCGCGTGCTGACCTTGACCGCGAAGAGAGGCGATCTGGTTGTACAGAGTTACAGATTTTAGCGTGACCGCCTTCCAACAATGACTGATCAAATAGAAATTTTGATAAAAAATGTGCATAAATACAAATATTTGTTTGATACTTC
>JAFIDM010003189.1:66555432-66567666 GCA_023159025.1 Thereuonema tuberculata | reverse complement strand
TAAATGACACTGACTGAATTAAACACAATGAGTACTAAATGACACTGACTGAATTAAACACAATGAGTACTAAATGACACTGAGTGAATTAAACACAATGAGTACTAAATGACCATGACTGAATTAAACACAATGAGTACTAAATGACCATGACTGAATTAAACACAATGAGTACTAAATGACACTGTCTGAATTTGATTGTAATTTAATTGGAAATGAATTTGTTGATTTTTATCAATGAAAAAGATACATTTACTTAACAAAAATAATTACAAATTATTTAAATTTTTATTAATTTAATTTTATTAAAAAAAATAATTACAAATAATTTTTTTAATAATTATGAATAAGTTAATCTTATTGAATAGCAAGTTTTACCTTTGTATGAATTGATCATTAAGAGTTCCAAAGGTATTTTCACTGAATTGAAGATGTTTTGATTTTTGGATGTCATCAAAACAACTCACTTAATTGTTTTTTTAAATTCATCTTCAAGTTTTTATTCTACTATTAAAACTGTTCTATTTGCTATTTTATTTTCTATTTAAAAAAAAAAAAAAAGAAAAAAAAATTGAAAAGATATTAAATAAAACTGTGGTTGGATTATTTTATTAAAATATTATGATAAATATTAAGATAGATATTATTAAGATATACTATTTAGTTACTTCAAAGAAAATTAAAAGTATCTAAGGTTTATCTCAAATTAATTCTTCTAAAACCCACTTTCCAAAAATTCCCGATTTTAAGTGTTTGCAATGAAGCGATTGAAGCATTAATCAAATTCGAATTTTATTGAAAACCAAAAAAAAAAAAAATAATAATCTGTATAAAGTCGTGCATTGACATTAGTACCTGGGAATTAGCACCACATTTAAATACAGTAAACTCCCGATTATGAGCGGAATTGTGGCGCGGCAATCGCGGATAATCCGAAATAGAACGAAAAAGGACGAAAATCAACACAAAAATGCCTTTAACATGTTTTATTTACATAACAATGGCAACACATACAGTTACAGTACATATATTATAAACAATTACTTTTATTTTAAATTATTTACTTATTTTTAAATTTTATTATTACGGGAGGGCTATCCCGCAATTTAGTGTAACCTGCCGGCCTAAGCTCCGCCCACAAGGTCGTTCTTTAAATTGTTTGTCTGTAATTGTCTTCACTTACTTTATTAGTGTTATACACTAGCATTCAAACTATTGAATGAATATCATTAAACAATTCCAATAATGTAAAAGACATAATATGCCATGTGAAACAGGATGGTATTGTTAGCTTTGTTATAAATAATGACTCGTAAAAGAAGAGATGTTCCTTGTTCTTATATTGTTGTATGTTGACTTCCTTGGATGGATGAATGAAGAAAAACGTAGCCATGAAACCGTCAAAGTGTAACGTTCATGATAAACTCAGGGAGGTTGAGAAAAGCTTTTTCGATTCAATGAGGATATGTTGAATCTAGGATCGAAGTTAAAATTTCGTATTGTAATAAGCTGAAAGGGTTAATACGAAATTTTGCATTACGACTATGTTTACGAAGAATTCGTCGTTGTTAGGTTACCAGACGAAATCAAGTTGAAGCTTATCGATTCTTTGACCATTTTGAATGTCACCGGTTACATACCTGAATGAAAGGATATATTTTCAGTACGTTAAGGAGCTTTAGGAAGAGTGCGATAATACCTGGAAAAGAACTAAGTTGATTTTTTCCGTTATTATTTTCCTACACATGACACATTCATTGCCGAGTAGATGGAATGATAGAACAGGCTGTTTACATTAAAGACACGACGGGTTAAACACAAGAGATAATCAAGTTTAGAGATTAACACGAGAGATAATCAAGTTTAAGGATTACTGCAAGAGTAATTCTGCTTATGAGAACTTTAGTATTCAGAAACCTAAGAAGAGTCAAGTCTTATTAGTGTTAGGAACACATACTTTGAAAGTTAACTACATACATGTTCAAAGACATTTTATGGAAAGCATTAGTGAATAAATGCAATCCCAAGGTGAAAGCTATTTATCGAGACTACTAGTTAAATATAAGCGAACAATTTAAGGGAATTAGATATTTAACAAGTAACAGAGACTGTGATGCTGCATAAGAGCAAAATGTATTGAGTTATAGCAAACTGTAGAAGATACACAAGTATATACATATATATATTGATTGCTTAAGAATATTAAATCATTTCTTTATCTTTTTTTTTTTTTTTAAGTCTTTCTTATCATTCAGTGTTTATCTTACTTCCAACAAAAGTTAGGTTATCGAGCTTAAGTAAGAGGTCTCACCACCTCATAGAGTTTACATATACATCTCAATTCTAGTTATGTGCTCTCTCGAACAATTAGCCTTTTTTATTCTAGATTGTAAAAAAAATTAATTCCGTAATTTATTGTACAGTAAAAAAAAATAGAAACAGGAGAGGTCCGCGGATAATCCGCTCGCGCATAATCGGGAGTTTATTGTATTTAATTTCTTACTTAGCAAAAATTTCAGTCTACCACATAGTTTTTTCAAAAATATAATTAAAACAAAACGTACATATTACTGGAGCTTTTGAACGCTGTGAAAGGGTTTAAAGCTCTTGTATGTTTTCTTTCAATTATATTATTTTAAAAACTATGTTTGTATGTAGACTGATTTTTTTTTCCTTTTAATATTAATTTACGCCACGTGTTAAATTTTCAATCAATTAATATGGTGCAGCAAAGGAATTTTGAATACTGAACATATTGTTTTATATCTTACTTTCATTTTATAAATATCATCTGCTATTAGATCCGACTGATACAAGACAGGTATAGGATAAGCCAAAAAAGAACAGAACTCTTACGAATTGAAGATAAATTACATATAAAGTGAACTGGATTATTGCAATTTAAGATTATTAATTATTATTATGTCTTATCAAAAATATACCTTTTTAAAGAGAAATTTAAAAAACACAATAGCGTTTTCACATAGTAAAAAGAACGATGGGGATACAAATGATTTATAAATGGTCTAACTACAATCTTGGAATAAATTCCGAAATCGTTATTAATCGTAATTCTTAAACCGATGTAGAAGAACCTGGGACATTTTTCTTCCCAGAAATTTGTCATCTTTTAGTGTTTCTTTCTTTCTTTTTCATACAAAATTGAAAGAATTATAACTCGATGGTATCCTCAAACAGAAAACTGTGCTTGTATCTCAATACAGATATTTTCGTCAGATAAGAATCCTTAAAACATTCTAAACACCCTTTGAACCTGCATCTGAATCCTTGGTGTTATAGGTTCCATTAGTCGTAGAAAAAAAGTCAGAATCGGGAAAACAACTGATAGGAGTGAACTCTACTGCGCTTGATTGAACCTCTTTTAAACGCCCTGATCTTTTCGAGTTTCAAGGATTTACTGAGAGTGGTCCGAAAAAACCCCAAGAAACTACAAGTGATGAACGATGAGAGACGAGCAACCTCTTGGCATCATCTCCGATTTAATGTACCTGTTTTCCTATAGACAGGTACCGATATCGTTTGCGAAGAACAAGAGTGTGTGTTCAGTGGAGCATCAACATTCGACCGTGGAATAAAGTTGTGATTCAGAAGGAAATTAAGCAAAGAATTCGGCGAAAACGACCCAAATGCGTGGATCCACTACGTCAATGAATTGAATAATATTTTCCTGGCATCCATTGGAGTCCCTTTACATTATAATCATTTCGTCTTGTTTAATGGAACATACCAAATTCCTTCCTTCCTAGTTTAATCTGAGATTCTCCTACCGTTTCAATGGATTCCAACGAAAAAAAAATAGATAAAATTTCCTTGTCTTAACAGTTTAAATAAAAAAGAAATAAAAAAAAACTTCCATTTTAACAATTTGGTCGCATTTAATAAAAATCCTTTAAAAATGTTTAGAAAAAGATTACTTAAATTCCTATTGTCGGCATCACTTACACAAGTTGTTTATCTTTAAAATAAATAATATATAAACACTTTTTTATCTCTAGAAATAAAAATATTCAATGAATCTCAAAACTATGAAAAACTACAGCTTTTTAAATTATAGCTTTTCATATAAAGTGAACTTTTAAGGTAAATTTATTCCTTATTTTATTTTTAATTAAAAATAAGTTAAATTGAAAGTTAAATTTTGAATAGAAAAAAAGCATAAAGTATTCAAAAGAAGCTTTTCTTTCATCCAATGACCTTTATTGTTGTTTCTCGTTCCCTGTATTGAATGACATCCTGGATCCTTTTCTCAAGTGCTTTGTACACTTCCTCCTTCTTCAATTCCATCAAACACTCTTCTGTTTCCCCTCTAATTCCACTGTTCAAGATACTGGCTCGTTTGTCCAGTGCTGCAGATCTTTTTCTTTCTTCAAAAGGGAACGAAAACCCAACAGATCAATTTTGGGAGCTTCTCAATGACGCAATTGAATTTTTGCAACATTAAACTGGATACGTTTGAACGGCAATTTTTCTTCCTAGTCAGAATACATGCAGATTAAATTCGGGTTCTTAGCGATTTCTTTCAAAATGACCTTTTGGAAAAGTACTTTTAGTTCCCAGGAGACATTTCATGGAAGAGAAGCCAACGTTTTATTAGGAAACATCTTTAAATCAAACTCCGATTCCTCCTATTGAGAAGCTCCCAAAATGTACCTGTTCCCTTTTGAAGAAAGCAAAAGGTCTGCAGCACTGGACAAACAAGCCAGTATCTTAGTGAGCTCAAGGAATTTAGAGAGGAAAGAAGAGTGTTCGATGGAACTGAAGAAGGAGGAAGTGTACAAAGCACTTGACAAAATTTATTGTTGTTGTTTTTTATTCAGTATTTAGTTGTTGTTGTTATTTTGTTTTTTTAAATTTGTGAAGTTGAATATTAGAATGTTACGATACATAATTACAACCTACGATCTTTCTTTGTTTTAAATACGCTGATTTCTAATAATGAACATGGAATCAAAAAATTATAGCTTTTATATAAAATGAACTTTTAAGGTAAATTTATTTTATTTTCAATTAAAAACTCTTCTTGAGCGACTTGGTAATGTCACAATGAGTTGATTTTAGCTGTTAACAAAATTAATGTTTTAATTTTAAATGTAGAAATTCCGAGTTTTGAATTTCCAGAGTTAAAATTTTAACCCTAAATTTTAGTTGAAGGCAATTTAATTTACTCATTAGATTTAATTGAGTTAGAACCGAAGGCAGACATTTTTTCATGTTCTGGTAACGCGGTCAACATATTGTTGTTGCTGGCATGGATAAGTCTTTCACGAGCTTAAGTAGATATTAGTTTGATTGTTTCTCGAGACGCATGGAATTATCTCATGGGACGAAGCATTGTTTTAGTGTGCCTGCAGCAGTTCGGTTCGGTCCCTCGAAAGAAATAGACGTGAGGGAAAATGCTGTCCAGTTTGATACAGCAGTTCGGTTAGGTCCCTCATACAGAATAGACGTGAGGGAAAAAGGCTGTCAGTTTAACATCTCACCGACGAAGACGGGTGAGAAGAAGCTCTTATCCTCACAAGGGAAGTGAGGACGCCCGCAGGATTTCGCTAAACGAATTTCGCCCAGACGATGGCGAAGGTAGCTGTTCCAATCTAATTTGCCGGGATAGATTGGCAAAAGCGGAGAAAAAATTAAGCCTAAAAAGAAAAAGGCCGGATCGACCACAGGCGTACCAATGATAAGGTCGAATCGTTCATTATCTCATCAACGTGTGAAGATACGCATTTGTCAGGAGACAAATAGAAGCTCTACCGAGTGAAAGGCTGGGACGATTCCAGATTTGCCTGAAGCAGAAGCAAGAGGCCGAGAGAATTGATTGGACCGCGGACAGAAGCACAATCTGCCCGAAAGATACAGCTCAGCGGGAACTTCTTTGACGACACGGAAATAGGATTTACACAAGGTGATCTAAATAAGTTTGAAGCAGAGAGACGATAATAGAATTGAATGATCCACCCAGAATAGTTCAGATAAAACTACTGCGGAAGCATAAGCCTAACGTCGGTAAAGTCTTATAGATAAGGAAAAGAACGACTTCGAAGGAATATGCCGATACGACTAAGGACAAATAGCCTAGACGAAAGTGATTGAGTTTTCTACAACTGTTCGACAAGCGAATCCGACGGTCGATGTAAGTAGAAATTTATTTGAACTTTGTCAGTCAGTTAAATGGAAAAGATAGAAGCAAGTTAGGCCTCGAGATATCAGTTACTGGGAATAAGTTAGGATCTAAAGAATTCAACGAAATTGTTTTAAGAGTAGAAGTTAGTGACGAACAGTTGTCATTTAATTTTTCTAGTGTAGAAGAATAGAGATATTAATGCTTCTAGAACTTTTATACCTATATGCTAGTTAGGTCAACAATGAAGAGAAGAGAATTATAAATTCAAGTGACAGCAGCTTCTATAAAAGGCGCATAAAGATGTTAGTGTGCCGGAAGAAACAAGGTTGCTAACCAGAAGCAAATTGCGCCCAAAAGAAGAATAGAACTTTTAATTTTAAAGAACATTAAGTTTTAAATAATTCTAGTAGAAATACAGAATTATCTGTAAGCTTAAATTGATTAAGCTATTTGTAAATATTTGTCGCCATATAAAATGTGTTAAAAGATTTCCGAGTTTTAGTTTTATTTACTAAAGTATTTCGAGCACTTATTCTTACTCTGTTGTTTGACTTCCTTATAAATATATAGTTTAAAACTTTACATTAAATTTATAAGATTTGCTTTTAAAATATTATTCTACAGTATGTGTTATCTTCAATTATAAAAGCCTTTCTTCTTTGATTTTACTTTCTCCTAATCATGCCCCCATCAGAGGCAAGATACATCAAAGGCAAGAGACACAATTATCAAGAGACAATTGGTTTATTTTTCCTTTATTTTCTTTCTCAAATATAGCTACCAAGTTTTACAATTTCTAATAAATTTCTCTCTTTTTCGTCTTTTACTTCGTGGATCCTTTACTTCCCAGTGATTTTTTATTTCTAAAGAAAGGAATTTCAATCGAAACTAATTTTTAGAAAAGCTTGAAACAAATTTACTGATTTGTTTGAAAGATTCCAAAATTCGTTTAAAATATTAAATTAAATATTATTCAAACTAAATATTCAGTCAGTTCAATTATCTCAAATTTCAATAGAATTTCAAATTTACTTTTGGCTTATTTCATTTATTTCTTTATCTCGAAGCCTCCGAAATGTTAAAGTAACCTCATAACTACTTTTTCTATATAAACTCGAATAAGATCTCTTAATTGCTATTTTTTTGAAAAACGCTGAGCAAAAATACTTTAAACCGATGTCGGTTTTTTGATGCCTGACTTGACTAGTAGAAAATTAGATCTTCCCATCCAGTAGAATTTATTCGGTAGTAGTGTTCGGAACAAACAATTGAGCTGGCCCAAAGTTCGTTCGGTTTTTAAGTAAAAATAAAACACACATTTTCCATTTTCACCAATAATGTTACTGAATAACGTCTTCAATGGTTTGTTCCATTACCTCCTGCCATCTTTCAGGCAACTTCATAATTCCATCTTCCCAAAACTTTTTATCTTTCTGAGCAAAAAGATGTTCCAGGTGCCTTTCGTGTCTTGCAGGGAACTGAATTTTTTCCGAAATCAATGGAAATCCGAAGGTGCAATGTCTTGTAAATAGGGCGGATGAATTTGAACTTTCTAGTCAATCTATAACAGTTTTTGCCATGAAAGAAACATGAGGTCTTCTGTGTTAATTGTCTTCCATCTTCAGTATTAAATTTGCGAAACAATTTCACTAATTTTGATCAGTTTTTGTTTTGATATGACAGATGTCACAATACAATCTAACAAAACGATGTCGAATGGCGTTAAAGACACCTAAACGCTACTAGAGGCAATTTACATAGAAAAACCGAACGATATTTTTCGCCAACCCAATAGAACAAATTCATCACAAATGGCATTGTCAGTTTTCTCAATTTGTGACCCTTGGGGGTCAACTTCACGAACATCTTAAAATGAATTCTTTACCTATTTGACAAAACTCATCTGGAAATGAGATTTCAAGTCAATTGGACAAAACAAACGTCTACTTTATCGATTAATTGTTCAAAACGAAAGCTGCTGTTTTGAAATAAAATTCTTTTTAATTTTCTTTGTAAATTTATTATCTTTGCGATTAATGTGTTGCTAAGAAAATATTTCATGATAGAATTTTTAAGTGCGGAGGTGTTCATTTGCAGCATTTTCATTGAAATTGAAAAATTTAGAATTCAAAGATGTTGAGGATTAAATGAAATAAAATTCTTAATCGATTTGAAGTCCAATTAATACGATCGAATCGGAACCACAGCCACCCGCGACCTATTTCCAGGCTCTAATTAAAAATTCTACTAAATCACTCAAACCCGATCCTAATACAAAGACGCAAACAGCCGGAGAAACAAAATGTGTTTTATAAATGTGGAGAATTAAAAATCTGTTTGTTTATATCAACAGCCTAGAGAAAAAATAGTTTTTGAATGAATTCTACTCAAATTTAACAAAGTCTGTTCATTTCCGAGTCTTTTTTTATTAAGTTAAAACATTTCATTCAATTCAATAATTTTTGATAAACACTGACCTGTGGCTTCATTTCTTTTTGTTATCACCAACAGAAGAAACAAGACTGGAACAAGAGCCGCCATCAAAGCGAAGAAACTAAAAGATATTAATTAATAAATGGTTAATTTTAGATTTATAGACTGCGGGAAAAAAAATAAACACAAAATCTTTTTATACTTAATAAATGTATTATTATTATTCTACAATTCTTGGTTATTTTGGCGACGCTGTAACAATTACCACTGGAAGAAAAAAAGACTAAAAGAACTAGAGCAACACATTGTTAGCCATCAGAAGAAACTCAATCACTGTGAAAGAAAACCTGTTTCCAAAAATATGCGACTGAATTAGAAAGGAAAGAGAGATGCTGGTCCATTTAGTCCATGGGCCAGCTAGCCAAATGTAAGGAAATGGTTTAATTTGGGGATACCAAGTTTCCTTTTCACAGCAGTTAGATAGGGTTATAAGGATGTCAAAAAACCATTATTGCCATCTGAAAGTGGTAGCTAATAAAAATGGTGGCCAATCCAAGATGGCGGATGTTGAGTTTTAAAAAATCAACTGTATCTTGAGAACTATTCATCCGATTTCATTACTGTTTTTTTAAACTAAAGTTCTACATGTGTGCTTCAATTTTTGTCATATGCACTGTTTCGGTAAACTCAACCGTAAATTAGTAATTAAAGAAATATTGAAAATTTTATGAATTTTTTTGTGATTTTTTTGTTTTAAATCGAGTTTTTACAAAATATCTTGTACTTTAGAAAAAAAAGGTTCAGAAGAAAGATGTAGTGTAATAAATTATCTTTAATTTGATGTATTACATGTATGGATCTAATGGCTGAAAACATGGAAATATGAATTTGAGTTTATTCCCGTTTAAATGCACCCTTTTACTAAATAACAGCGTACAGAAGAAAAAGCTTCAGATACACTGTTTCAATTAAATCAACCGATTATTATGTAAGGAAATAAAGGAAATTTTCTGACTTTCTTGTTAATTTTTTTATTAAAGGTTTACAAAATAACTATTTACAGTACATTTACATAAGAAAAAGCCTCAGATAAAAGAACAATTTAAATTATTTTTAGGGAAACATTACTTTATAACATCTAAACAAAAATTAAAGGTAATTTTCTTCGTCACTTTCAGAAGATTCGTACAAATTAAAATCTGCGATATCTTCTTCTTGTTCAGTACTGTTTTCACAATTTGACAGTCTGCACGTGCTTGTGCACTTTAAGTTGTTAACCATAAAAGTAACGACAGAATTTGACACGATTTTGAGCAAGAGCAACTTAGGAGTTCTAACACTGCTTCAGGTGCAGGTGCTCCAGTCATCCACTTGATGTGGAGCATACAGTCTTCATCTAGCATACATCCATGATCCTCTGGATCTGGTATTTCGGGAAAGTTATTGAAACATCTCTTCCAAATAGCTGCTTGATAATTAGCTCGTTTAGAATGTTGACTTAAGCAATCTTCGCATGGAGGAAGTTGAGTTGAGTCTACTTGACCTTGTCGACTTTGGAACATGTGGTATCTTAGTTCGTTTATGTTTTCTATTTTGGTGTTCCTTGAGTATAACTGACTTGTGAACTTTAGGATTAAATCGTGGTCAGAATTCGAAATTGTAAATTCACTCCCAAGCCGTGAAAACAGTAAGCTAAATTCTGTACTTGCTTGTATCAGTTTCAACGCTTTTAGCTTTCCTTGCCCAGAAAAAGCACTCACTGTATCACAACCTGTCCAAGCATGTAATTCTGGCAATGCTATAGCCAACGACAGATGTTAGTTTTTTTATGTCTATCAATCTGATTCAACTACTAGATCCGCTTTTTATATACAGGTTGCTCTCTACGTTGATGATGGATGATGCATAAAGAGCCAGGACCAACACGTCTATGTCATCAGATACAAATACAGTGAAACCTGATAAGTTGACCACCCAGTGGTTCCACGTTTTCCTGGTCAACTTAGACAGGTGGCAACTTACCAAGGGTACAACACTTACTTTTTGATTTACCATATTTTCTCATCTACGTACTACTACTATACATATACATAGTATAGTACTATAAAATTAAACAAAATGTAAAATCAAAATGATACAAAATAGGAATAATATTGCTTATTAGGGTTAAACATTAATTATACATACGTATTAATTTTTGGATATTGTCATAGTTACTACTGTATGTACTACAGTAGTAAGTTGAAGTGAAACAAGTTAATTTAATTATGAAACTCAATTTATTATTACAGCAATACATTTTGCATGGGTATAATAAACTTACGGCCAAGTGCACCAAACCTCAATTAACTTTGATGGCTGCAGTGTGGACGTAACTAAAATTAGTGGGGGGTGCTCCTCCAGAAAAATTTTAGCCTTTGTTTTAAAATTGTGTGAAAGGAAACAAACATGTATAAAAAGAAAATTTATTCTGAAACTTGATAAATTTCTTTTTATACATGTTTGTTTCCTTTCACACAATTTTAAAACAAAGGCTAAAATTTTTCTGGAGGAGCACCCCTCACTAATTTTAGCTACGTCCACACTGCAGCCATCAAAGTTAATTGAGGTTTGATGCACTCGGCCATAAGTGTACGTATTAAGGATTTTGTACTTCACTCATACCATACATTTGTACTTTCCCCTAGTTGTCGGCGAAATTCAAAGTAGGTTTCGTCTGTGGAATGGACATTAAAACGCTCCTTAACAATTCTTTCTTTAGAAAATTAGAAAAAAAATACGGTATAAAAGTTGTTAGAAAGACATAGATAACATTCTGGAAGTGGTCAACTTACAAAGGTTTTTAGCTATGCTTTGTGACAAATTCTACCTAATTACCTGGTCAACATACAAGTTAGACAGGTGGTCAACTTATAAAGGGTTAACTCAATGTTAAAGTAATTAAGCCATTCCGTTCCTGGTCAATTAGGTCAACTTAGACAGGTGGTCAACTTAGACTGGTGGTCAACTTATAAAGGTGGTCAACTTGACAGGTTTCACTGTATTACATTTGGAAATTCCATAGCAGCATTTATATATAGCACCATACGCGTATCTGTTTCTTCTTGAGAAGAGGCAAGTTTTTACACTTCATGAGACCCACTGCCAGTTATTTTAATACACTTGTTAGAGTAAATAACGTATAAAGTCTTGTTACCAATCTTTGTCCTTCTATTTTCTTTTGCCAGCTGTCAGCAAGAAACATTGTTAATTTATTTTTACTGTCACAACATTGTAGGAGACATCTCCATTTTATGATTCTATGTCCACCTTTAATATTCTTGAAATCTATTCCTGCAGCTGAACCTCGACTGCGGCGTTCAGCTGATTTTATTGATTTGTCTTTATAGATGTCAAACACAACATCAATTCGAGTGCTGTAGTAGGCTGTGTTTAAGACTTGATCGAGGATTGCATCAGATAACTGATCAAATGGTCTATTCTCTCCATGTAATTTTGGAATTAATGCCATCCCATCAATTATCGTAGCTGATGAAGATATATTTCCATCTGTAGGTGAGACTAAGCTTTCCAGGTGTTTTCCAGCACGGTTTTCATAGTTTTTTTTCATAGTTCCATCTGGGTTAGAAATACTCCAAGGTAAAGGTCCCAAAGGATGA
>JAFIDM010003189.1:66525580-66543201 GCA_023159025.1 Thereuonema tuberculata | reverse complement strand
AAGAAATGGTACAAGGAAAAACAAACAAACATATTGGTAAAAATAAAATTAATAGTGTAAAAGTAATTTGACAGTTTTGGATAAAAAGAACGACTAAGTGTACTTGATAACGAAAGAAAGAAACACTTTTCTTCCAATAATTATAATTGATTTAAAATCAATTTAACTAAATTAATAAATTAAAATGATTTCGTTTGTTTCCTTACCATCTTGAGACTGAACTCGAGATATGTCATTGATAAAGTGAAGAAAAAGTGGAATAAAACCGATCCTTAATCTCTTATTAAAATTTATGTAAATTTTATTTCTAAATTAGTGGTTATTCATTGACGAATTGAGTTTAGATGAAACATTTTATTTTTCCATAAAGTTAGTTCTGGAAATCTGTCTTTGATTTTGTGTTTATTGCGATTATTTCAAAGAACGACTAATGACCTTGGATTGAAGAAGCATTTACTAACCTTCTCTGCTTTCATTGAATAAATGAAGGTTAGGGTTTCTCTGGAAGTCTTCTTTCAAACATAATTAATCTCTTTCAAGATAAGGTATCGAGACAAAACATCATTTGATAGCGGAAAAATCCTACACTTAATATAATGAATATGTCTGATGTCTTTTAAAAACCGATGTTAAACAAACATTCACACATCCGTAAAAAATTTTCAGATGGAGAACTTTCAAACTCAACCAACAGGGGAGTTCGGATATGGATTTCTGATAGAATTGTATTAGAGAAAGTCCCCGTTCTTCTCCGTTGGGTGAGTTATAATAACAAAAAGGTCTCCTAATGTGGATGGAAAAAAATTTGAAATTGAAAGATCACTTGGAAATTTTCCCACACTTCTCACCCCTATTATATCAAAGCTTTTCTAGTTGCTACAATATCACAGGATCAGCATAAATTAATCTTATTGTGTAGAAAGAGTTTTCAACAATGTTTGTCCATCTCTTCCCCCCCCCCCCCTTGTTTACATCCCTTAGGGCTCGACATCGAAAATTCCATCAAATAGTATCATTTTTAAGTTGAGAAAGAACACCTATGTCAAATTTCTTTCCACCTCAAGCGGTTTTGGAGATATGTATGCCCTTCAAAAAAGGTTGCCCCAATTCCCACTTACTTTTCGATTTTGATAAAGAACACTCATGTAAAATTTCGTGTTTCCAATTAAACCACTTTTATGAAATTCATATCGACTGTAGGACTTCCCAGCCCTTTCCTCTCTTCTTATAAGGGAGTGCAGAAGATTTCAAACCTTCCCCAGTTTCTTAAACAATCACGTGATCAAATAAATATATAATATGAAAATGGCAGTAAATATAGGATATGAAAATACAAGTAAATATAGGATATGAAAACAGAAGTAAATGTAGGATATGAAAACAGAAGTAAATATAGAATATGAAAATAGAAGTAAATATATGATATGAAAATAGAAGGAAATGTAGGATATGAAAATAGACATAAATATAGGATATGAAAATAGAAGTAAATGTAGGATATGAAAATAGAACTAAATATAGGATACGAAAATAGAAGTAAATATACGATATGAAAATAGAAGTAAATGTAGGATATGAAAATACAAGTAAATGTAGGATATGAAAACAGAAGTAAATGTAGAATATGAAAACAGAAGTAAATATAAGATTTGAAAATAGAAGTAAATATAGGATATGAAAATAGAAGTAAATGTAGGATATGAAAATAGAAGTAAATGTAGGATACGAAAATAGAAGTAAATATACGATATGAAAACAGAAGTAAATATAGGATATGAAAATAGAAGTAAATATAGAATATGAAAATAGAAGTAAATGTAGGATATGAAAATAGAAAATAGCGTGGTACGAATATAGAATTTGAAAATAGGAGACAGAAATTCAAGGAGACGTTTCACTGAATTTCGTGAAATATTATTTTCCAAAGGAATGAAATAGTGATTCTTTCAGCAAATCCAATAATTCTAAAAAAACATTTCTTTTAAGAATTGTATTCATTTACTCTGTTATCAGTTCAAAGGTAAATTCAGAAAAGCGAAAGTTTATGAACGTTTTTAAAAGAACATTTTATTCAACAAAGATTATTTAATTATTAATAATGTAGGTAAATACGTATAATCAGAACAAATTAATCGCTTTAAATTAACTAAGGATTTTGTGAAATGATTATTATTAATATTGTTCTAAGCAATGGTCGCATGGATCCAGTCCAAATACTCCGTCACTCGAGTATAAATACCAGGAAAACCAGGCACAGCGCACATGAAACCACTGGAGACAATTCCAATCAGAATCCATCGATCATTGGCAGGATTAGGCCAAAATAGAGGACCACCAGAATCACCCTTGGAACAAAAGAGAAAAAAAATTTAATTTAAAATATTATTTTTACTAGCAGCAAAGCCTGTCGGACAACAGGCAGAGAAAAAATCTGAAAAATCATTTTATTATCAACTATAAACTACAAAATAAATATCTCCTTATAAACTACATTTTTTGTAAAAACAGCATCAGATCCTTCTTCAGATGTCCTTGATCTATTCAGTCAAGAATTTTGATTTTGACGTCGCAAGCACGACATGCTCGAAAAATAGCACCATATAACTGTCCATGACTAAAAGCAGGCTCTGGTAAATAAATACCAACCATATCTAAAGTTTGTCCTTGTAAATAAATTTTACTAATAGTAAGAATGGAATAATTATTATTTTTGACCCATAACGCCGAAAGGCATTCAAAACTCACCTTTGTAATCTAAATACTGCGTTAACTTGTGAACGAAGCTTCTACGGCAAAAATGGTTTTGAGTTTCGAAATCAGCGTAAAAACCTGAGTAAGTATGCCAAATTCCATTAAAATGGTTTCATTAAAATGATATCAAAATTATTTGGTTTTAACGTATGTTTTGTTAGAATTTCAGTTGTCTAGGTCAGTTCCCAAGGATAAAATTTCATGGAAACAACATGGAATGACAAAATGAACTAATATTTCATCCAATTTGAGTACCCTTGATTCAATGGTACCATTGAGAACTTTGGATCTATCTTAATAGCTTAATTATATCGAGTTACAAACAGACAGACAGACAGACAGACACAGTCTTTATACGCATTGTACCCAATCAAGGGTTTAAGCGGAAGTAGATATTAAGGTTCTACTAACTAATTGGGACGAAACCACCAACCCCGGAAAGATGGGCCCGCAGAAAGAGGAGGAGGGACAGCATCGAGGGACTGCTCACAAGGGGCTAGAGTTACCCATAGACGACAAACTACTCACCAGACAAACATAAAAGTCACATATACAAAACACAGATTCCCTTGCGATGGCCGCCGCGGGACCACAGAGGGTCGGGACTACCTCTGAAAATTTACCCTGCAGGAAAATGGAGACACGAGAGACCAGGGAAGCTGGGCACTTCCATGACCAGGGAAGCTGGGCGCTTCCCTTCAAGACCGTAGGGGCCGCACGGACCCGACTTCTATTCCCACGTCCAAGTGGCCAGAGAAGTCGGGCAGAGAAGACAGCAGAGCCCGTCTTAAGGGTATAGTAGTGGCATCGAGATAGTTCGCGAGGTAAGAAATCCGCTCTGTGATGCCTTCGGCTGGGTGCCGAATTAGCCGCACTCAAATAAGAAGGCCTCTCGGGCAGCGGGAAGGACAGATGACAACTAGGCAGTCCTCAGAGAGGAAGGCATCTGTTTTCCCTGTTACCGAGCCCCACGGGCTCAGTTACTGTCAGATTCCGTGTCCGATAAAAGTCAATCTACATCGTGTTACCGCTAAGTAAGGGAAGGTACTTAGTGGGCCAGGGATTCAGGGGGACTCTTACCCCACGCAATTGTCGTGTTTCAGCCAGCATCTCGCGCTGTTGCCCGTCCAGCGCCAACTTGGAGGCAACACGGAACGGCTTGCGCCAACCGCAGGCTCTCGGCCTTGTCGGACAGACAGACAGACGAACTTAGCCAATTAGATATATTTGATTGATTGATTGATTTTCTTTTGTTAATTGAACAATCCAAAAGCAAAATATATATAAACCATTTATTTACAAATTATTGAATCAACAGAAATGTAAGGTTTTAACATTCGCAGATGCTTTCAGGCTTATCCTCTTTCACGGAATCATTAATAGATTGCTTTTGTTGTACTACTCAAGATACAAAGGGAAAACAATCATATACTTAGTTCCATTTCTTGACGAATTTTACGGGAGATGGACTAACGCATTGTTTGACTATCAATTTTCGTTCTTTTCTGAAACTTTACTGATCATAGTTCCCAGAGTTCGAATCAACAATAAATGCTGGAACATTAGCACAATAATGGGAAATTTCCCTCAAAAGTTGCTTTGGAATGGAAATTTATTTAAAACGTAATGTGATTTATTTTCGTTTTCTTTATTTTGTTTTGTTTCAGATTAAATAACAGTAAAGAAGTTTTCAATGGAAAAAGAAATTCGCTTTTAGTTTCCATCAGTCTGTTATAAAAATCCTCCTATGGTTTGTCCAAAGCTTAGTTTGAGGATCTTCAGTATCCAACTAATTTCAAAAGAAATATCAGAAAGGTCAGTTCGCCTTATTAGCAAATTTTTAGTATTCTCGATTTCGATTATGGCTTAGCTTATGGTCACATCTCACCTTTTCCACACGAAAGATGGCTATTTAATACGGTGTTGTGACAACGGAGAGACACTACTTCTTCCTCGAGTCGTCTGCCAGATACCTCGACTCTCAACGGACATTCCGACTTGACCCCCGCAATGCAGCCTGCACAACGGGAGATAATTTTGTGTTAATTCCAGTTAGTCTAAGAAAAGACACATGGAGGATAGCCTTCCACCACTCTCGTTATGCGCACCCAGAACGTCATCAATGTGTAGATAAGAATGGTTAGCGTTACATTTTAAATAGCAGACAGGACAGTAGCAGATTAGGCACAGTTTTAGCTTACCAACGTTAACAGATACATTCAGCGGATTTTAGTCATTATAGGGACGCCGAAAAGCAAGACGCCGTTACGAGATGTTGTACTAGTGTAATTAGAATCAGCAAAATGAATTTAGTGCAACTTTTGTGAACTTAGCGTAATTCCAGCCATCCGGAGTAACCGAATATAGAACTAATAGAACATTCAGGGTTATTCATTCTATTCATCATAAATCGACGGAAGTGAAACCCATTCAACATGATTTTATCTTTAGCTTCCACAGACGTTAGGAACTCCAATTAACTGCGTGAACCATTGTATGACGCAATAAGTTGGTGCTCATTGAATCAATCATCGAGTTAATTTGTGCAAGAGTAATTATGACCAGCTAGGATTCTAGTCAAAGTTCAGTGAAATTTAAATAATTAATCCTTCGCATTTTTCTAAATTAGATCTGCAAGCCAGGAATATTATTGTTTTTCATAGACGAGTGTTTTATTTTTGCAATTGTGCGCATTTCCAAAGATGCAGCCACTGAAGGATCCAGCGATTGTGTATTTGACCGAGATCACCTTAGAAGTAAGCTGTTAATAAATATGATTAATTATTGTGTGTGTTATTCTACTAGGTTAGCGCTGACCCCTGAGACGATTATGTTAGTTAACCGGGCAAAAACTTCGACGACGACAACCCTTCCAAAAGTAAAATGGTAGAAATCTTAGGAGGTTTTCGTTACGTCACAATGTATACAAATATATATATATATACAATTATGTTAGAAAATAAGATTAGTAATTAAATATCAGCTTCGAATTGGTGCCAAATTTTAATACACGTTATTGGGTGTGGAAGAGGTAATAGTAAAGAAAAATATTAGAAAAATAGGAAGACAATTGCTGCAATTAGATAATCATGTTATCGAAAAAAACAGTTTCTTCAGGAAGATTGCATTTTACCAAAAATGAGAGTCTTACCAAAGACACATAAAGACAGGAATGATAAAAACCAGTTTCCTACTAGACTCATTATAAATTGCTGAAACTTTATTATTTATAATTTTTCAAAGTTTGTTGCGGAAAAATTGAAGCAGTTCAAAAATAATTCTACTGACCATGTGAATAATAGTAATGATTTTTGTAAAAATTTAAAAAATTTAAGAATTAGAAATGATAATGTTATCCATCGTTGCTAAGGATTTGTTCAATCACTTATGAATTAATCGTGGATTCATTATTAGTAGAATTCGATGAGAAAACAATGGTGGTAACTTTGGTTCAATTTTTATTTTTCCAATCAATATTTTACTGCAAACAACAAAGTGATAAAACAATACTGATGCAAAGTTGAAAACCTTCCCGGATTGGTCAGTTAATCTGCCCTATGATTGGCTGAACCTGGAGGCCAATCAACTACGCGACTAGCTCTCTCCCCCATTGACCGACCGAAAAGCAAGCTCCGAGCAGATCTTGAGTATTCACCAAAACTATATATCGACTGTAAATAAATTGTAAATAAAGTGTGTGTATCTTAAGCTGTAACACCGACGCTAGTCTCTGTTATTCTTCGACCACACATCATTGGTGCCGAAGACTCGCCAAATCCCGGACACACCACGCTGAACTCCGCCGATAACCCCGAACCTCAACCCTCTACACGACCAGATCCAAACCAATGACTGCTCGAACGCCGACAAGTAGAACCTTAGTTGCCTTATGTTACCGGGAACCAACTTCATTCTCCGGCGAAACAACTGATCCCGTTGCTGGCTCCGGGACTTCAAACGTGTAGCATGATTCAACGGATGGACAAACGACAACACATTGGCATACCTAGCCTTCGCCCTCATCGACACCGCCCGCCGCTGGTTCGATAATGAAGAAGCCACCATCCTCAACTGGGTCTTCTTCGTCACGAAATTCAAAGATACATTCGTGGCACCCCATCACGTCGCCACAGAAGCCGAGCGGACACTTTCCACTCGAGTATCGCTACCGCAAGAATCCTGATAAGCGTACATCCAAGATGTAATTCATCTATGCAGCAAAGGTAGACCCAACAAAACGACCGACCAACGCTTCCATCACCTCCTGAAGGGTGTAGCTACTGACATCCACATCGCATTGTTGGCCCTCCGCTTATTCTCTGTCTGCGAAATGATTATGAAATGTGTTATCCTGGGCTGCGACTTCCTGCTGCAATACGGAGCCTGCATTGACTGTGCAGCTGCTATCGTAACCCTTATGAAACCGGGAACACCCAGCAAGACTACCTCGCCAATGCCGAAAACATTGTCTCAGCGCCATTAATATGTATCGCCGCAGAAACGGCCATCATCCCACCAGGTTCCACTGCCGCCACAGCAGTTGTCCCACCTAAAGATATTACAGGATCGTCCTTAACCCTCTGTTATTCTTCGCCCACACATCAATATAAAGGAATGGTCATGGGACTGTCATCATCGGCGGTCCTCCCTGAAATTTGCATGCAGTTCCTATAAAATTTAATGAATTCCATAACTCCATACACTTTTTTTCAAAGATATGTTGATGATATCTTTATCATAACTGAAGATATTACTGATAATATTATCTTGGAGCAATTCAATTCTTTAGATAAAAATATAAAGTTTCCATTAGAATTGGAAAACAATAAGAAGCTTCCGTTTCTCGATGTATTCGTAGCTGTTGAGAAGGGAACCATACTGTAAAGCCCTGGCTAACAATCAGATAATGCTCTTCGCTCCAACTACTCCATGCCATGTAAAAAGAAATTTTTTAGTTATGAAGGTAAACGAAATTACATTTATAATCCCAACCGAAAAAAATAATTTTGATAATACGATAATATTTATCAAAATATTACAAATATTTTCTTTGAATAACTGTAGAAGTTATATCCTAAGTTTTTTTTTTCCAAGCAAAAGATTTTAATAAAACCTATTTATATTGCAAGAGAAAATTTTGATACATTGTTTAGAGATTTAATTATAATGGGAATAATAATAAAATATTGGAGATTTTAATAACAACAAATTTAACGTGAAGGCATGATGACATCACAACGAAAACCATACACGCACTATCATGAATGAAACTATCATCAGCTGAATACAGCTCAATCATCTCAAGAAACATATAAAGAAAACAAAATTCAACAAAGAAGGCCATTGCTTTCATATTAAAAGCAACAATATATGAATTAAAAATAAAAAAGGCCAATCATTCAATCCTCGTTAGCAAAGCTTAGCTTATGAGGTATTAAATTAAAGAATACAAAATAACAACTTATCAAATCCTTACTGCGATGACATTATTATTGTTTTTAATAATATTATCAGTATTATCTTCGGCTATGATAAGGATATTATCAACATATTATTATTATTGTTTTTACTGTGTTGATCTTATTATTTCCGCACGTTAAATTCGTTATGTATTCTTTTTCTATAATTAAATCGCTCATAAGCTAATGCCCAAATCACACAGCATATTTTTTCATCATTGATTTGCTTCATTGAAATGATCATTGTTTTCACTGAAGTGATCCCCGTCCTTGCTTTCCGCCATATCGGCGAAATATGATGAAACAGTGCATATGATTGGCAGAGCGCTAGCCAATCAGAGTTGAGCTCGAAAGTTATGGCGAAAATTTCCCCAGTTACGAAAAGACGGTGTTTAATCTTTTTTTAGAGGTTAAAATCGTGTTTTGGCAACGCAATTTCGGTAGAATGTGAAATGACTTTTAGCAAGCTGTCAATCTGTTCGAAACTAATTGTGTATTGTACTCTACTATTTAAGCGAAAGCGAAGTGAAACAGCGGCAAATCTCAGAGGCCCCTGCGAGCGTAACGAGCTCAAGCAGAAATGAAATCTGTCTTTAAAAAGTTGTCATCTGCACATTCTGGCGCCTAGAATTAAGTTATTTCAGTAAAAATATTGTTTATTTTCGAAAGATAATAAGAGGAAAAAAACCCAGATAACATATATTGTTGTTTTTAATATGAAGGCCGTTGTTTTGTTGAATTTTGATTCTTTCTTATGATTAGCTGATGATAGTTAGGAAAGCAGAAACAGCTCTCCTAGATTCCCGGTATCAAAAATACTAAAAAACAGCGTCAGTGAATCCTTACTTACGTGTGTTTTTGTTTTTTATTGTGATATCGTTTTTGGAGAATTTATGAGAGGTTATTATCCTCGTAAATGGTTGTATTTTCATTAGCATTTAAACAGTTCTTCTTGAAGAGATAAAAAAAAATGAAGCTAAACGGAGATATCTTCATTCATTTACTTTAAACTATCTCATCGCTTTTTATTTATTATTTATTTTAATCTTTTTTTTTTCTGAATGAAATATACAAAATAATGAATAAAAAATATGAGATAGTTTAAACTGAGATACCTGAAAAAAATTTACAGGAAAACAAATACTAATCATTTCTTTTATCATTTCAATCATTTCTTTTATTTACCGGGTGATCAAGAAATAACAGGAGGTGTTCGGAGCCCTGTAGCGTGTTATGTACTGGACGAAATAAAACAAAAGTTGGCCACCATACACATTAAAGTATGCGGTTTCGATTTGTCAAGAAAAAAAAATTAGTACCAAACAACGCCGAAGGGGAAATTCTGGCGCTGCGTCGAAAAATGCATCATGAAATTTGCATATACGGGTACTTTGTGACACGATATCGAGGATAAAAAGAGGGGTTGCGGGAATTCTAGTCATTCTGCAAGAAGTCGCCCGTCGATGCCGTTGTCACTACATGATCGTGCCTTATTAGTCAAGCTGTTTTATCAGCGGGATGAAAATGCCAATGCTGCTCTTCGTGAATACCTGCGGTTAAAAAAGTTACGTAGAGGACCGATGACCATAACTAACTTACAAAGAATGGTTGAAAAATTTGAAAGAACAGGAACTCTTGGTGTGCAACCAGGCCGAGGACATAAACGTATCAAGCAGGAACAAATTGAAGAAGTTGCAACTGCCGTTCACGATCAGGAGATAGCTAATAAGCAGGGTACCAGCAGTGCACGTTTAATATTACGACAAACAGATATCCCGTTGTCGACGGTGCAGAAGATATTGCGTAAGATCCTGAAATTTCATCCATATAACATATCACCCATTCAATGAATTGCTCCCAGGGGACAGAAATACCCGATTAGAATTTGCTTTGAGATTTTTGGCTCGATTGGAAGTGGATGACGAGTGGCCGTGGCGGATATTATGGAGCGATGAAGCTCACTTCCATGTGCACGGTGATATCAATACACACAACTGCCGTATTTGGGCTGATATAAATCCACACGTTGGTCAAGAGATCCCCTTACATTCGCCGAAAGTCACAGTTTGGTGTGGGTTCACTGCTTCTTTTACCATCGGCCCGTACTTTTATGAAGAAGTTGGTAGAAATGGACTAGTGACTTGTTCTGTCAGTTCCTACAGGTATGCCGCTATGCTCGAGAACTTTGTGATACCTCAACTGCAGCAAAGAAATTGTATCGATTCTACCATTTTCATGCAAGATGGTGCGCCACCGCACATCGGACGTCGGGTGAGGATGTCCTGTGTCAACATTTCACAGACGCTAGAGTAATTAGTCGCGCATTTCCCATGAATTGGCCTCCGAGGTCCCCTGATCTGAATCCATTGTGTATCAAGGACATGTTCCTGACGTTCCTACCTTAAAAGATCAAATAACGTTACATGTCAGACGAATAAATGCCGATATGTTGCGAGCCACCGTCGAAAACCTCGTGTACCGCATGCAATTACTGGAACATCAGGCTGGTGGTCACCTTGAGTCAAATTTGTAGGTTGCTACAATAAACGTTTTTCATTGGTATTTGGTGTGTTGTTATTTACTGTTTCCATTGGCAGTTATGTATTCTTTTTCACATATTTTGCGCTTGCAGCGCCAGAATTTCCCCTATCGGCGTTGTTTGGTACTATTTTTTTTTTCTTGACAAATCGAAACTGCATACTTTAATGTGTATGGTGGCCAAATTTTGTTCTATTTCGTCCAGCACATACAGAGCTCCGAACACCTCTTGTTATTTCTTGATCACCTGGAGGAAAAATTTTTTTGTTTTGTTTATTCGCTGTACACTCCTAGGTTCTTTGACCGATCTGGATCAAACTTCGCAGAATTACTCTTTAAGACATTACGGAAAAAACAGGCTACAATGAAAACTGGACACATCTTCCCCTCCCCCTAATTTAATCCCCTTCACACTTTCTATAATTTTCAAGTATTGGCTTATTAACTCACTTTTGTCTCCACAGTGGTTAAATGCTGACCTTTAGAGGTTCCCAGTTTCAAATCCTTTTTTCCACTTTCCTTCTTTGTTTATGTTAATAAATTTTCTTTTCTTATTTTTTTTTATGATTTATGAAATGAGTAAAACATTGATACATTATTGTTTCCTTCGCGTGTGTATGTTAAAAAAGATGAAAAGAAAGTACATTATACTGTATAATTGGGCCTAAACGGATATTGTCATCTTTACCGTTTAAAATGACAATATCGGTTTAGGATGTCGAAATGTCCACCCCTTAAGCCCATTCATGTAATTATTCTTCTTTTAATATTTTTTAACATACATTATTGTTTCCTACATGTGTATATCAACGTTTTACTCAGTTCATAAATAAATTTAACACTCGTTAAACTCCAAATTAGTTTTTTATTATTTAGAAATAATAATATCTTTAAAATGAAAAGAATTTAACGTGCCCAATGATTCAAAGAATTAAGCAAGTAAACGAGGCACAACGCTATAAGAAAGGATTCGCACCCTGATTTGTCATCGGGAAGAGACTGGGATGGACCATTTCGTCCTTATTAGGACTCATCAGCCAGCGAAACTCCACCGAATGACAAACCCAGAAGGTGCGAGGGGTATAGCTTTCCCGGGACTCGCTCCCGAGAGCGGGAACTCTCCCCGAAGAAATCCTAACCAAAAATTAAATAAAAAACAAAAAACAACTATTCGTTGTTTAATTTAATAACATCTTTCTTAACTTATTTTTTAATTAAGTATTCTTAATTTAAGAACAAAGAAAACCCGATCGGACTTTTGGGTGTAAAAAGAACTTCCTTGAAAGGTCTGCATATCTCTAAAACAGCTTTAGATGGAAACACGAAATTTGAATATTTAGGTCTTACAAAGCTGCACTATAACGTTAAATTTGTAACTACCACGCGACTTTTTTATCAACTGGAAAAGTTTCAAAGTGATCCCACAATTACAATTTCTTCGTCATCCACAACAGGATAACTGTTTTTGTAACCCCAGCGAAGCATCATGCGTATTTTTGCTCGTTTCTATGATTTACTTGCAAATCAAAGTCCAAATGAAAGTTAAATATTGATTACAGAAATAGGACGACATCGTTTTGATTGAATAAAATGAAGGAAAACAACAGAATATGTAATAACATGAACTGAAAAATCCTGTTTCCATGAATAAAAAACAATTCCCTTAATCATTCATTTTAGACTCTTATACGGAGGGTTGGACCACGTTTATAAGAACGTTTTCAACAGCGCATTGTTATGCGCAAATGAATTGAACCGGAATTTCTGTTGTTTGTTTTTGTTGCTGAGCTAGTGCAGTCAGTGTTAACATACGGACATTAGTGTTATGTGCTCGAATGGCTCCACGAGTACCGATTTGGTGGGAAGGGTACGATATAGCCCTTTCCGATGCGAAATATTCTTATTCCAGAATAATAGAAATGTGTAAGCAACGAAATTTTAAAACTTCCAATTCCAATTAGTCCAATTAGTCGAATTATTGTTGAGTCACGTTTGAAGGCTGTTAGTGAAGTGAGGAAGAAACTCGAGGGCCGCAAACCACATCCACAAAGCGCTGCCACTCCACCTGTTGTGTCTGTAAGGTTAAACAAAACAATATGAAAGAAAATCCCAGCACCCATAGAAGTCTTGCACAACGAACGGGAGTTTCCAAAACAACCACGCATAATTCACAGGGACCTGCATCTAAAGAAGATGCAAATATTCATAGACTGTTGCCTCGACACATCGCCGAACGTAAGATAAATAGTCGAAAGTTGTATGAAGAGCATTTGTCGGGCGAAGAATAGAAGTATGTTGTGACGTTGGACGAAGGATGGGTTTATGTCAACGACTGTAACAAACCACGTGCAATTTTTTATCGTCGTTGTGATGTTAAAGGTTCTTCAGAATGGTTCCGCCGATGTAAGGAAAAGTTTTCACAGGGCTTCATGATCGTGACAGCTATCAGGGGAAGTTGCCTTTGCGAAAAATTGATGGAAAGGCAAAGGTTAATGCAACGTATTATCAGGAAAACATCTTACAACCATTGTACCTCAGCGACATTCCAGCACTGTACGTTATTGAGTCGTCTGAAGTATTGATCCATCAGGACAAAGCGTCGAGTCATATCGCCCGAATAACAATGTTGTTAAGTTAGGAATAAAAATATTAGTTGAAAAAGATGACAATATTGAACAAACTTGATATGCTGCCCAAAACTCAAGAAAACTGTGTTAAGTGACAATCTAATGCAATGTGTAAACACTACAAAAATACCATAGCATCACATCTATCATTATTGTCTGTAAATAATGACATAACGTTGGGAAGACAATACGATGTGATGAAGTGCTTCCGTTTGTTGTGTTGCCAAGGAAATACGAAAGAATAATGAGAGATGAATTTGTATTTTTCTGTGGACTTACGCATCTAAAAAGAATTAGTTATATTTTGGCAAATCGGCATAAGTATACGATATGAGAATCGGACGTTTGCTAGATTCATCGAGAAGTAAAGCAAATATATTCTTTGTGAATAAGTGAATTATGATATTTCAAGATTCCGACAGAATTTGAAATTAATGTATAAATTCAAGTTTCTCATTTTATTAAGATATCCATTAGGGTTAATTTGGAGGCAAGGTTGTTTGAAGACATTGGAGCATCGTCCGCCATATTTGGATTCTATAAAGTGCCGACAGCAACTCATATATTTATAAAAGCCAGAGTCTAATTAGGAGGATATATTCCCTGTAGATAAGTTTTTTTTCTTTGGATAAGAAGATGTCTAGTAAGTAACTTTGATTCATTTTGTTTACACAAAATACCAGATGGACACAGACGACACAAGATAATATACGAAGATATAAAGTCACCGATTAAAAAGGAACTTTAATAGTGTGATAATCTAATAAATATTCATATATATATAAACTCGGTTCATGGCGTCAGGTGTCGCCTTCCGAAAGAATCTGCAAGAAGTCTATTCCAGGTCTTCCGATCAAGGGTCCTCTTCCAGACTTCTAATCCTCATTGCTTTTTTAATATCGTCCACCCAAGCCTTTCGTGGTCTTCCTCGTTTCCTTTTTTGATTTGTTTTGTAATCAAAAGCGATTTTGGGCAGTCTTTCGTCATTCATTCTTTTAACATGACCAAACCAAATTAATTGTTCTCTTTGAAGATCGTCCAAAATGTTTCCTTTTATTTTCATCATTTCTTTGATTCTTTCATTTCTTATTCTTTCTATTCTTGATACCCTGCATGATCTTCTTAGGGCATCCATTTCCACTGCCGCTAATTTCTTTTTTTCTTTCTCCGTAATTCTCCACCCCTCTGCCCCATATAACAAGATGCTCTTTACAATAGAATTGTATATATTATACTTTCTTTTCCTAGAGACCTCTTCACTCCACCAAATAGAATTTAATAGTTCCTTGAACTATGCCTTCCTTCCTTGACAAATCCTTCCTTAATGCCTTCCTTCCTTGACAAATTCTGTTTTTAATTTCTTTTGAGTCTCTGCCTTCTCTATTAATGTCTACTCCGAGATACCTATAATGCTCACAGCTTTCTATGTTCGTGTTATTATTTAGATTTAGGTCCGTCTCATTTCCTCCTATACATAGATGTTTGGTCTTGCTAACGTTCATGTATAGTCCCCATTTCTCATATTCTTCCTTAATTGTTATCGTCATTCTTTCTAAATCATTTTTTTACTCTTTGCAATTATGACTTGGTCATCGGCGAACTGCAGAGTAAACATTGACGTTCCTTTCACATTAAGTCCCAATCCTCTGCAGTTTTCTTTCCAAACTTTTAATGCTGCTTCAACATAAATTTTAAAAAGTGTTGGGGAGATACAACATCCCTGTCTGAGTCCTTTATCTGTTATAAAAGCCTTTTGATAATCTTTGACCTACTTTAATCTTTGTTTTTGATTGTCTGTAAAGTTCTTGAATTGCTCTAATAATATTTAAATTTATGTTTATTTCCTTTAATACATTCCATAATTTTGCGATTGGAACATTATCATATGCCTTCGTTAGATCAATAAGCAGAAGATGAATTTGATTTCCCACCGTCATTTCCTTTTCAATAATTTGTTTAAGACAAAATATATTATCCATACATGATCTTCCTGCTCTAAATCCACTTTGTTCTTCACTTTCTTTCATTCTTATTTCTTCTTCAAGAAAATCTTTTAAAATTCAGTGTACTAAACGTTGCTGTTACAGTAATGCCACGGTAATTTTCACATTTTTGTCTGTCTCCTTTCTTATAAATTTATGTTAAATATTCAATTCTCCATTCTTCTGGTGTTTCTTCTCCGTTTAAGCATCTTTCGAATAATTGTGTAATTAATCTTAGTAATTTATCTGTTCCATTTTTGATCAGTTCTGCTGATATTCCACCGGGACCACTTGCTCTTTGATTCTTTAATTTTTTAATTGCTGTTTTAACTCTCTCAAGTTCCAATAGTATAGATTGTTGTATGGTATCAATATGTGTATTTTTTACTTGAAATTCATTTCTAGTTTCCGTAAGCAAAGTCTTATAATATTCTTCCCATTTCTCAACCGATATTCCTTGCCATGAATTATTAGCTTCTTTTCTAATATTCCTTAAAAATTTCCATGCTTCTGTACATCGTCTTCCTCCTATATATGTCTCAATTTCTCTGCATTTTTTATCCCAGGATGTTCTTTTTTTCTGTATTACTAATTTCTAAGTGTCATTTCTAAAAGTTCTATAAATTTGTCTATCCTCTTCCTTTTTTGAACTCATCCACCTCAAATAGGCTTCTTTTTTCTGTTGTAGAATCTTTTCACTGTCCTTATCCCACCAAAAGTTTTTTGGGGAATTTTTGCCTTTTCTTTTTTGTCCTAGTGCTTCCTTTGCAGCCTGGTGTAAAGATGATTTAATATGTTGATATAGTTCGGTTGTATTAGTATAATTCCTTTCTTCTAATTTTTCATCTAACCTTACTTGAAAAAGTCCTTTTGTACTCTCTTCGGTTAATCCTTCCAACATATATTCTGGGATATCAATATCGTCCATCTCTGTGGGATTTCTTTTCTCTCTAATTATATTAGCCGAACTATTAGTCTTGCTCGCACCATAAAATGATCTGAGCCACATTCAGCTCCTCTCTATACTCTGATGTCTAATAATTTTAATTTTTAATAATTTAAACTTAATAATTTTAATAAAGATTTAAGGATACAATAATATTTACAAGAGTATTTTACAGACTATTGTGTTGATACGAACTTTGAATTAGTCAGAAGAAACAAGTAAGACTTTATTGCGAGTTTTAAGAATTAGATAACTTCAAGGTCAAGCATATCAACTAGATTTGTCTAATGAATACGTTTATGTGAACCATAATGTAGTTCAACGATTTATTGGAAATATATTTTATCTTGTTAAATCTCATAAGCCTATTTTCGAGTTTATTTCCACGAAAATTAAGTAAATATACAAGTCCATATTTAATCCTAGATTACATGCTCTGTTTTTCTATATATAATTACTTGAACTATAATATAGTCGATAGATTTTTACAAATGTCCTAAATGTCACGAATGGTCAACGAAACAGGAATTCCATCAATTCCGTTCAGTTAGATCCCAGTGAAATCATCTGACGCTTCCCCTATGAACTACTGCTGCTTTGGTCTTTTGAAACGGGCATTTGGAAACCGACGATCTCGAACTGTGGCTGGTTTACGGAAAGCCTGTCAGGAGGAGTGGAACAAGATTCCCTTTGCCACTCTGCATCGCAGCCTCCTCTAATGGAAACTACGATGTAGGGCCATTCATCGAATGCAGACAAATAGAGCACAACAGATGGTGGAATCGCGGCTTTTCTTAGACTTTTCATATCAGAAAATTCATTCTGATAAACGTGGTCCAACCATCCGCATTTAACGTGAAGGAAGCATAACTGATTTCTCATGAACAAACAAACTTGGAATTTATGTTATGGGATTCAGAGGACAACCCATTAGAAGAAAACATTATTTGAACTTTTGTATTTTTCTGATAAAATAATGTTTTGATAGATAAAGATAATTTCAAAGCATTCAAGCTTCTACTATTTACAGACGTTCAAATAGAAACGGAGTTTCTTACCTGGCAAGCGTCCTTTTGGATATCATCATAACCTGCGCAGAGTAAATTAGAAGTAATTCCTTTGGGATAGTTGGTGAGTGTGCGGCGCAGGTTTTCATAGGCCTCGTTGCATTTCTTGTTAGGAACCACAGGAAGCTCTGCCTCGAGAAGATTTTCACTCTGAGTTCCTCCTAAAGACAAAGAATTCATGACTAAAAGGTTTTTAAAAAGATGTTTTTATATTTCTTTTTATGAGATGAGCAGAACATTGATACACACAT
>JAFIDM010003189.1:66488099-66512675 GCA_023159025.1 Thereuonema tuberculata | reverse complement strand
AAATTGAAACAGAATAACTTATCTGTTGTAAAAAGTACCTTTCTGAAGAAAATTGAAACAGAATAACCGTAGAAAAAAGTACCTTTCTAAAAAGCAGTGAGCAGCTGTGATGATATGCTGTGTTCCAACCAAAGATCCACCGCATTTGAAATCCAAAGGAATGTTACCACGGAGCTTTTTAAAAATCGCCACCTAAAAAAAATTAACATCGAATTAAGAATTCCATTAGTGTTATTAGGAATGAAACTGTAGATTCCTGATTCAATCATTAAAATATTCAATCATTAAAACATTAAAATTTTAAACATTCAAACTTTTAATACTTTTAGAAAATTCAAGCTACTTTAAAATAAAACAACTTTATCTAATGAAAAAATAACATATAAATTCTTGAATATTAATCTTGTAAAATATCTGGATGAAGTTTGTGTAATGAGATAATGTCTTGAACTTCTGTAAATCTTTCTCTTTAATTTGAAAAAGGAGAGAAAGATAATTTTACATACAACAGATGAATCTCTTTAAATACTCCAAACATTCAGTTTTGTTATTATTTCAGAAAAAAATAAAAAAAGTTCTGATATTAACTTATAGTCCAACGAAAACAAAAAAGGAGGGTTACCGTACAAAAGGTCCGGTAGTTCTAATTTTTTGATATATTGTCTAGGATGGTTAGTAAGTGTTTAAAATGCAAAATGCACAATTCCCTCCCCTCCGCGCCCGCCGCCATCTTAAAAAAAACAAAAAAAATCGGCACTTTGTTTGTTTAGATTTTCGCTAATATCTTCTGTTTGGTGCATTTTAGCGACACAAGAGTTCTACTCAATGTTGTAGAGAATGCAATTTCCTACAATTTAGTTTTTAAATTTTGTTTTTAGGACTTTAGGACTGAGATATGCTCTTTTTGAAAAACAAAAGAAAACATACATTTTCGGAAATTTGTCAAACTTCGAACTTCAGGACGCTGTAATTCAGTTATGGCTTATTCTAGGGAAATAAGTATCAGTATAAAATTTGTAGGGAATTTAATTCCCTTCAAAACGCATGTATATTTTTATGAACCAACCCTACGAGTGTTGTGTAAAATCAAAAATCAAGAACAACGGAATATTGCTGGTTTTTGCTATTTTGAGGCACTAGTCCATCAAATAGAGACCAAAGAGGGGGGTACCTTACAAAAGGTCCGGTACTTCTAATTTTTTGATATGTTGTCTCGGATGGTTAGTAAGTGTTTAAAATGCAAAATGCACAATTCCTCCCCCGCCGCGCCCGCCACCATCTTAAAAATAAAAAAAAATTGGTACTTTCTTTAGATTTTGTCTTATAACTTCGTTTTGGTGCATTGTAGCTACAAAAAAGTTCTATGCAATGTTGTAGAGAATACAATTTCCTACAATTTCGTTTTTAAATTTTGTTTCTAGGATTGATAGTTATGGAGATATGTTTGTTTTGAAGAAATAAACAAAAACGCACTTTCTGGAAACTTGTCAAACTTCTAACTTTAGGACGCTGTATTCAGTTATGGCCTATCCTAGGGAAACAAGTATCAGAATAAAATGTGTAGGGAATTTAATTACCTACAAAACGCATGTAAATTTTTTTGACCCTACGGAGGGTGGTGTAAAAAAAAAATCAAAAACAACGGAATATTGTGGTTTTTGTTATTGTGACGCACAGAGTATCTAAAAAAAAATTCACCAATTACCTTCCAGTGTTGGCTTGAAATTGGAGTGTATACCAACCCTACTTGAGTTTCTGACATGAAACTGAAGATGCTGACAGGTTGATAGTTGCCACAGCTAAATCCCTCTCCCCCACGTACGACGCCGTCGTCATTGTCGGTGAAGACATTGACCTACTCATCCTGCTGACTGGCACAACACCTGCGGTCAGCAATGTCTACCTCATAAAAAGCAGCGAGAGGGAGACAGCCAGACGCAATCTACTCCGCCTCCTCCTACAAGTTGAACTCCACAGGCTGTATCTTGCTCCTGCACGCAATATCGGACTGTGACACCACTTCAACCATTTTTGGGTTTGGAAAGAATAAATTCTGCCAACTTTTTAGGAAAGACCTATCATTGCTGGAGCAGGCGAAGAGGTTCAGGGACCTTGCTGCCACTGCCCACGAAATTTCAGCAGGAGGGAAGAAAATCTTGGGTATCCCTGTATGGTGGCAGTAGCGAACAGTCATTGAGTCACTTCGCCACAGCAAATTCATGACCAGTACCACCAAGCTCAATCTGGCTAAACTACCTCCGACCACTGACGCAGCACATTTCCACTTCCTGAGTTCATACCAGCCAGTCATGGAGTGGGTGGGGATTGTCAAAGACCCGATCGAGTGGGGCTGGTGAGAGGAGCTCGAGGACTGGAACCTATCAGGATGAGTAGCGACGCTGCTCCTCCAAACCTGCTTAAGACCATCTCATGCAGATGCACAACTGGCTGTATGGGGGCGTGTGGCTGTAGAAAGGCGGGCCTCAATTGTTCCGCCCTATGCAAATTCTATGCTGGCCAAGAATGTGACAACAGGAATGAGGTCCTCGTCGACGACGAAGACGACGACGATCGAGAAACTTCGCCATTTGATGAAAATGAAGACCCCCGACTTCATTACCTCACGCCCTATGAAACGAGCGAAGCGGATGTAAATTTGTTTTCTTTTCAGTTTTACTTCAATTAATATCGATTTTGGTATGATTATTAATGCCTTTTGTTCTTATTTTGTTTACATACTTGCATCTTTAAAAAATGTATCTGCTGTGTTGGTGGGATATTTTAAATTGAACATCTGCTCTCACCAGTAGGTATTCCAGTGAAACAGTACCTGCCTCATGAGCATTGCGCTGTAACATGTCAGAAACTCAAGTAGGGTTCGTATTCACTCCAATTTCAAGCCAACACTGGAAGGTAATTGGTGAATTTTTTTTTAGATCACAATAACAAAAACCACAATATTCCGTTGTGTTTGAATTTTTTTTTACCGCACTCTCCGTAGGATCAAAAAATTTACATGCGTTTTGTAGGTAATTAAATTCCCTACACATTTTATTCTGATACTTGTTTCCCTAGAATAGGCCATAACTGAATTACAGCGTCCTAAAGTTAGAAGTTTCCAGAAAGTGCGTTTTTGTTTATTTCTTCGAAACAAACATATCTCATTAACTATCAGTCCTAGAAACTATATTGTAGGAAATTGTATTCTCTACAATATTGTGTAGAACTCTATTGTAGCTACAATGCACCAAAACGAAGTTATAAGCCAAAATCTAAAGAAAGTACCAATTTTTTTGGTTTTTTAAGATGGCGGCAGGCGCGGTGGGGGAGGAATTGTGCATTTTGCATTTTATACACTTACTAACCATCCGAGACAACATATCAAAAAATTAGAAGTACCGGACTTTTTGTAATGTACCCCTCTCTTTGGTCTCTTATTTGCTGGACAAGTGCGTCACAATTGCAAAAACCGCAAAATTCCGTTGTTCTTGATTTTTTTTTACCCCACACTCCATAGGGTTGATTCATAAAACTATACATGCGTTTTGTAGGTAATTAAATTCTCTACACATTTTATTCTGATACTAGTTTCTCTAGAATAGCCATACCTGAATTACAACGTCCTAAAGTTAGAAGTTTTACAAATTTCTGGAAATTGCGTTTTTTTTTTTTATTTTTTCAAAAAAAGCATATCTCCGAACTATCAGTCCTAGAAACAAATTTAAAAACGATATTGTAGGAAATTCTATTCGCCACAACATTGCGTAGAACTCTTTTGTAGCTAAAATGCACCAAACAGACGTTATAAGCGAAAATCTAAAGAAAGTATCAATTATTTTTGGTTTTTTTGGATGGCGGCGGGCGCGGCGGGGGAGGAATTTTGCATTTTGCATTTTAAGCACTTACTAACCATCCTAGACAACATATCAAAAAATTAGAACTACCGGACCTTTTGTAAGGTAAAACACCTCTATTCGTTTGTTTGAAATGTTAAATTCCTTAATGTGTATTTGTTATTATTATAAATGCATCAACGTTCCACTGTAATAAATAGGAAATGATCGTTTCCACAAAACATTAGAAAAAGATTAAAGAAAAAATAAAAATAGAACAAATTACAAGTTTCTGTATTGGCTTTCATCATCAGAAAGTGAGACAGGACTGACTAATTGTCTCACTTTCTCCTAATAATGCGTTCGACGAATGCCCTGCCCTCTGCACAATGGACGATCCCTGATGGTGTTTGGCTGAGACCGGCCAAGGACGTGTCGTTGCCAACAACGGTTTGTTTTTTTAAATTTATTATCTTCTATATTTTTGTACTCTGATAATGAAAACCAATAGAGGTTTTCGACACTTGTAACTTGTTCTCCTTTTAGTTTCTCATTAATCTTTTTATAATGTTTTGTGCAAACGGTCACTTTAGATTTTTTTTTTTATGTTTTGAAAATACTAACAAAGTCTAGCTATGTTTTTAATTGATAGGATCTAATTCAAACATCAGAAAAGTAAAACTCCATCTGCAGTACTTACTAAGACACTAAGTAAACGGATTGCTCAAAGTATTCAGGGGAATAGTAACTGAACACGGGTAGAAATCCGCTCTTGTGTTTTTACAGTTTTTGAGTTAATTTTTGAAGCCATGAGCTTCAAATTAGTTATTTCTCCAAAAAATTCACAAGGAAAATTTTAAAAAAAATAAAAATAAAATTTTTATTTTATATGTCTATGGATCAATTTAAGATCTATTCACCATTTTCAAAATCAGTGTCAAACACACAGACACAGTCAGCGATCTCATCAGCCTCGCTTTCATAGCAAAGTAGGCCTACGGTAAAAAATTGTGCAAATGATGCGATTCGTTGAAAAGAAACAAAACTGTTTTTTCTCAAAAACAATCTCCAAAGTAAAAAGGTGTTTGGTTTTGTTTTGTCTCTGAAAGTCAATCCACATCTCTGTCATTGAACTTCTATTACAATTATATTCATTTCTTTTCTTAATATAAAAACTTCTTCCTTAATTTTGTTACAGCTTTTTTAAGTAAAGATCTTACACCAATACAAAAGGAAACATTTTTGTCTTCTCAAGCAACCATTAAAAGAAAAACACCCACAAACTGTGCATTAAAATCAAATAATACTTTTGTTTACAGATGAAAACTTACTGGAAAAAAAAAGAATCTAAATCAGAATGAAATGAGGCAAAAAAAATCATAAAACAAAAAGAGAACTAATTCCTTTTAGTGCAGACCAAGTTCCAACGGAAAGCATCGCCAATTCCACCGAATGTTTTCGTTGGTTTTGGGATTGGAAACGATTGGAAATGATTTTGATTTTGATAAAATTTTGTCGTCCACATCGGATTTAGTTTTGAATTGGAAACCTTTGGTTGTGGTTCGGTTATTTTACGCGGCAAGGTATTGAATTGATCGTCTCGTTATGTCGTCAAGTGAGCAAGTGCCGGATAGTTACGAATTCTTTAGCTCAGAACAAAAAGAAGAAACGTAAACCGAGACGCTGGTGGATGACAATACCATATAAAAATAGAAGCGTCTACAATAAAAGTAATTTGATGGATGAGCTTCGGAGTTCAACTGCAATATAGTCATTTTAAGTCAAATTTTGGTGATTAGTTTAAAAAATTATTACAAGCATGGGACTTGGTATGTGGAAAGTACTTGATCATCCCAATAACATACTAAAAGTCCCCAAAAATCAAACTTATGCTAGGGCCGCCTTCTTGGAAAATGGCGGCTGAAATGAACTTTCTCATGCGCGTGGCAGCAATCCCTTTTAACCCCTATAGGCAAGCCCCTAATTGAGATAGAAAGATAATTTTGGTGTCTACGTCTTCCTAAGGGGTCAAACGCACTCACGACAGATATGTGTCCCCTTTTATTGCACCTATTGTTCGACTGTTCCCCTCTTAAAGCCTACGGCAGCATAATAATCACCTATTAGTGTCGCGTGCAGGGTGTCCCCTTCTGCGAAATAGAAACAGTGTATAACTTCCTCTCTTGTAAACATCTCACGGTCAAACAAATTTTAAATAACTATATTTAAAATTTCTAAATTTATAAATTCATAATTTCTATAAAATTTCTGTAAAATTTTTAATTTCTAAATTTAAACCTTTATTAAATAGATATTTTATAGATAATTTTAATGTTTTCTGCTTCTATCGTATTTTCTTCCCTAGTTCACAGCAGACAACTTGTTTTCCGAAAATCCTCTTTGTTTTTTTAATCCGTGCTGAATCGCCCACCCCCCTTCAAGACCACCTGAAAGATAGAATCTTGTGTTTGATCTGTCAACTTTGTTTTTTCGGAAATGTATTTCCCATTGATATCTCTAGTAAGTTATCAAAATGTTTTTAAAAAGGAAAAAGAAAAAGAAAATACGTTATTTCTCATAATTTAAATTTCTGTTTTGCATTTTATCTATGCAAAAACCAATTTCTGTAAAAATTAGTTATATTTTTATAATACCCCCACTAAATGGAATGCTGCCATTGAATTTTAATATATTATATCAGGTGTACAATTCTTTTTTATTATCACAGCCCAGTTAAGGCACACTGACAGTTAAAAAAGAAAACGCCCTTTTCCACTATCTATATAAAAAAATAAACAATTTTAAAATATTGAAATTCTAGTAATATGTATTGATGGGAATAAAATTCACGGAACAAGCAAAATGCCCTTGATTTAAATAGCTTTTTATGTTTCAGACACATTTAATAAGGACTACGTGCAGTAGTCCAAATTAATCATTTACCATTTTTTATAATTTTTTTATATGTTTCAATACAACATTTATTATTAATTTGTGCGTGTTTACTGTTTATTCTCTAATAAATATTCCTCCAATAAAAAAAAGTAAGTCAGGGTTAAAAATAAATATATTTAACTATCAAAGTAAATTATGTGAACTATCTCAATTTGCTGTTTATCGATTTACCTGTGCTCTTTATTTTATTGATTGATTTTAGTTATAAATTAAATTTTAACGAAAATTCGCATATTACTTACATCTGCAATAAATTCAATATAAATTATATAAAATATTAAATATACAACAACACAGAAGTAACAACAATTAACAATACAAATTTATTTATATTGATTAACTATAAATACTTTACAATGCGTCCTATGATTCACGATGAAAAAAAAAGGAACAAATGATATATTAACTTTATACAGTATTAATGTGGAAAAAAATTTACGTTACGTAAAAAAAAAAAAAAATTAACTATCGACTTCAAATCGTAATCTTTAATTTGATGGGAGATTATTAATCTAATAAATATTCCTCCAACTTCAATAAAATCACAAACAAAATCTAAATCACGTTAAAAATAAATATATTTAGCTATCAGAGTAAATTACATGAACTATCTCATTTTTACTAACTTGGTTTCGCCTTTTGTGAATTCGGGTTAATTGACTTTTTTTGCCCGAGGGTTGTCTGTGTCCCCTCTTTTTGGAGCTGTGACCAGTTTCCGCTGTGACTTTTCGGAAAAAAGGTTCAGTGCAGACGCCCTAGTTGTAAACAGTGTAATCCATTTTCAAAGGGAAGGGGTCAAACCTCAAGGGAGTTGTAAAGGGGGAAGAGATCATAAAAGGGACACATTTTTCCTCCAGTGCGTTTTCGTTACTCTTTCTAATTATGTGCGGTTTATGAATGTCATGGGTCCTATGGGAGAGAGGGAGGTTAAAGTTCGAGCAATTTAATCAATTTTGCACAACTTTTTTGTTTTTCTTCCTCTTCTTCTTCTTCTTCTTCTTCTACAAATTGGATACTATCGTCAGAAGTGTAACCTCCTTGGAATCCCTGTTCCATTATCTTTCCAATGATGTACAGTTCAAGGCGCTGGGATAATTAGGAGCCGTGCTAAGGCCACCAGTGTGAAGTTCTACGACTTCCTTGATTTCACTGGCGGACGTGTATGAAGGGTTAAGATATTTCTATTCTCTCAGAAAATATGCACCGTAACCAAAAAATGTTTTAAATTTGTATGTTGAACTTGATTTGCCAGCTATTGTTATGAAGGTAATTTGTCTCATAAAGCCAAAAACGTTTTAAGAAAATATGTGTGCATAAAGATCTGCTGGTTTTGTAATTTGTATGTTACAATAAATGAAGCATTAACTTTGTAGTGTACTAATGAATATGTTTCTCTTTACTTTCCAGATATGGAAAGAATACTGTGTTGGAGAGTGAACCATAAATATGGAAATAGTGAATTGTGTTTTGTGCAATGACAATCTCAGTAAAGGAAAAACTGTGATTGTAAGAAAAGGATTGGGTGGACTTATTGCAGCAAGTAAAGAAAGAGAAGATGAGTTATGGCAGAAGTTTGTTAATCGTGAAGAAATTAAAGTTCACGTTACTTGCAGAAAAATCTACACAAAACCAAGCAGTATTAAAGCATCAAACCGAAAGCGTGAAGAGCAAGAACATGAAGAAAGAAGTGCAGGACCTTCACGAAGATCACGATCATCATTTTGTTACAAGGCTTGTTGCCTGTTTTGTGAGGAAAATGTAATAACTGTGAATTGTAAGTTGTCAAAAGATAGGAGGAGGCGAATTTCATTGATTGAAACGAAGGAAATTCAGAAATCTATTTTGGGTAAATATAGTGAACGTGAAGATCAATTGGGTGAAGATGTGAAGTATCGGGTAATGAATGTGGATTTGATAGCAGAGGAGGCGCTTTCTTGTGTATTTTTACCTTTGGTTCTAGAACTGGAATTGTGGTCATACATTTAATTATATTTTTACATTGGTATTTGTTAATATAAGAGGAAATAGATAATAAAATAAAATTTCTGGATATTTGTATAAAAATATACAGCTTCAGGTCTAACATGTGAACACTTTAGAAAGGAATATCAAAGCAACCATATCCTGAATTTTGAATCCAACCATCGAACATCTACAAAGAGAACAAATATTATGAAATAACTTAAGAAGAATAACTAGTTACACGGAAGATAGAAAGCTTTGGCACAAGAAGATAAAGGATCTTAAAGATCGACTGATTATGAATGAATATCCAGAGGAGTTTATTTTAAAGACTGTAAATAAAATTATGATTATATTTTAATGAAGTCTTAGCTAGCAGAGTTAAATTCTTTTAGTGCTCTAAAATTACTTTACTCAAAGATACTAAAAAAACGTGAAATCGGAAACACAATTTAATAATTCATTAAATATATTTTACAACCAGCTTTCTAAGCTTTACATCAATCCGGTCTTCGGATTTTACTTTGTATTTCAAAGTCCTTAATAATTCTAAAGCTTCACGGTCTTCTTATAAGACTCTCTTGCTTCTCTCGGGTTCCGACTTGCGTCTAACGATCTTGCTTCTCTGGGGGAGTTTCATATCTTTAATCTTCTTATTTCTACAGCTTTCTCTGGGCCTCAAATATCAAACTGCTTATTGCTGAACCACTTATCTAAAGATTCCCCTATTCTAAATTCTCTAATAATTATTCCGGCCACTATAATTATTTTATCCGGCTATGACTGCTTTTCTCTCTAACTACAGAAGGTCTTTCAATTCAACTATTATTCCTGACACCTTTAGCTAAAACTATCTGTCTCTTCTTCTGAATAAACCTAAGTTAGATAAATAGAATATCTATCTCTTCTACTCTACAAATACAAGTGATTTCTTCCATAACTTTTCGTCGCTAATTTGAATTCAAAACAAACTTCTATAAAATTCTCAAGATCCTGTATTCATCTAATCTGATTTACCTAAACCCTATCTAGAATAAGAAAATCCTATCAGCTGAGAGAAAAATTTCAATGGAACTTTTACTTACAATAAAATAGTCGAAAATACCAGTTGAACACATTCGAATAATCCTATTCCTTTTATTTTGGCCGGAATATCCATTGCTGGTCGACTATAAGCTCTAGAAATCTTTCTGAGTCCGTCACTACGAGGATCGGTGTTCTGGTTAGGGTTATTTTTACGATCTCCGAGTCTCTCACGCCGTTAGATAAATTTCACCTGGATCTTCTTCTTTCAAATCAGCAGTAGTTGATCACTTTTCGCTTTCCATTCATTTATTTGGATTCTTCATCCGTGTGGAATCTAAGCGTTGTATTCTTTCAGGAGTTCCCGGGCCTAGTTGTGTCTCACGGTCGAACGAGTCTTCCGTCGTCGGATCAATCAATCGTCTACGGTTCTCGCATCTGCTTCGGAAGGGATCGTCTATTCGCCTTTCATCTATGCAGCAACTGGAATCGTCTTCAGCCGTTCCTAACTTTGATTACCGTCTTTATTTCTCGGGCGCGCTATTTCTGGTATCTTTCAAAAATTTCCCGTCGATTGAAGAAACATCACAACTGTCTCGCTTTCGTCTTAGCGAACTATCGGATCATTTATCCTCCTCCGGGCATTCTCTTCTATATTGAGAATATTGAGACTTTCTCACGCTTGCTTCTTTGATGAGAAACTTTGCTGGTCAGGAATTCTTGCCTTCATCTACTTTGGTCGAGGAAACCAAATCCGCTTACTGGAAAACATTTGCAGTCATAATTTCCACTGCTTATTTGGTGCAGGGAACGAAGCAAAGAACCCGCTGTTGAGTTCAGCAGCTATTTTGCTGCACGTCCTATCTGGTTGCAGGATCGAGGTGAACTCCCGTTCTCGCAACCTAACAATATCGTCTCTTATTAGGATAATTGCATGTTTCGCGAGAAACAATAGAACTTCGCTCGTGAATGATCCATTCCTATGAGCCTCAACAATTACTTTGAATCGCTGTCGAAACATGTAAAAAAAGACAGCCTTCCATGCTAATTTAATTATACCCTTCAAGAGCAAATTAAATTTGCCCACACGAATAAATTTAGGGTTATCGAAATTTTTCTTTTAACTTAGAAATTCTCAACGCTGAATTTCTACAAAGACATTTCAAGAGTTCTTCAGAAGGAGAAATTTTAAGAAGAATAAAAACGAAGTAGATTTTAGGAAATGGATCAGATTACCTATAGGAATCAATGTTAAATGCATTAAAAGTGTTTGTAAAGAAAATGAATTTAGCTTAATGTATTTCAAAAATAAGAAATTGCTTAAGAAATGTAGAAATAATAAAGAAATTTTACATAGAATGGGGGTGGTTTACGTATTACAATGTAGAGATTGTCAAGGGATACGTATACATAGGGAGTACAATGAAAGAACGTTTACGAGAACACGTACGTGCATTTCAGCAAAAGAAGAAAAATGTCTCAGAGTGGGCAAACCACTGTCTTAGATTTGGACACAATCCAGACCCAATCGTACATATAGTATATGAAGGATGAAAATAAAAGATTCATATTAGAACCATGTTTGATAAATTATTGCTATTGTTTTAATAGTTAGAGGAGTATCATTAGGGGCCTTTAGAAGATCGTTATTGAAAAATAAAAGAATTAAAGAAATTGTAAAGTTAAAATAAAATAATATTTATTTTTACAATCAGTGGAAATATGACCGCAAAAATTATCTTTCCGTTTTCAACTTATTGGCGCTTCTAATTGTTTTTCTTATTGGTTATTGTGACAAAGGTTTGATGTTAGGTAGTGTCACAAACGGAGTTCGTGCCTCGACGCTCCCGCTAACCCTTTCACTCCTCTCCCTCCTTCCACATCCCGCTTCTTGCATATTCCTCTCCATATCTCCATCATTTTTACATTTCTGCCTTCCTATCAATTCCTGGTGCTGCAAGGGTTCTCCTTCATTATTCCCCGCCAACACGGCGCCCTTATCCCTATTAAACTGTGCTTTTTCCGACTTTAGGAGTGACCGGTAAGTGCTTTTATGGCTGGTACACAAAGGCAACCAGCCCGTGAAAACTGTTTGCTTGCTACGTTAAGAGCTAATTCCTTTGTCCCCCTGTTGGGCATTGCATCAGAGTTCTGCTCTCAATAGGGGGAAAACAAAAAGGAAAGGCCAACTGGGACTACGTCAGTGCTGCCACCCCTTCTTGACCAGAGGCGACGAAGGGGACCAACACCCCTCTCCAGGAGAGGAAAACAAGTCAACAAAGGACAGTCGGAGAGAGATTGTCAGGGAGCAGGTTCAAAATCCCTGCTCGATCTCCCTCGCTCCTCGGAATCACACCGCCCTCCTGATCTGTGAGTCCCCGATCAGAAGTCGGAATAATTCCAAAAGCTGAGCACCAGGATACTTGGTGCGATTCTGGATTCCCGCTGCATCTTCCCCTGTAAGAAATCGAGCGGATCACCGTGAGCACCCGCTCGCATTTGGACCTCCTGTCCCCCAGAGCCGGCTGACGCCCACGTATCGACGGCAGCAGCGAACGTCCCTCCGCCGGAAACCGCAGATGATCTCCAGTTCGGCACCGTGAGTCTTCCCGTTTCCCTTTATTTGTATCTCCCTTTCTTTCCTTCCCCGTACCTGAAATAAAGCCTTCTTTTCACCCCACATAGCTAATCTGTCTTTCATCTTTGAGAAGGCGCGGGCCATCGGCGAGCTCCCTTCACTAGGCTAGCGTCCCACGGCACCTCCCTTTATTTCCCCGTCCAGTCTCTTCATTCACCCCCTTATTTACCTTTTCCCCTTTTGCCCCGTAACCGTGGCTTGCTTAGGGACGCAATAGATGGCGTGCGCCTTAAAACAACACGTGACAGTAGTAGGTAGTTTAATGTTTCTTTATTGTTTAAATCTCTTTTTGTTATATTTGAAATTTTCATTTCATTTGTATTTAGAATTTTTTTTTGTATTTGGTATACGAACCCTGAGGAAATCTTGATGTTAAATAAATACGAAATATCGGCAAGATTGGAGTATATTATTATTATTTCTTGTACTTAATATGATGTTAAAGATACAGAAGTATTGAATCTTATCTTCTTTTTTTTGAGAGTTTACAATTTCTATTGCCAGGATCCCGTACTATGTCATCGCGTTGGCGGGGCGACCGGGGCGATCGCCCTGAGCACCGCGGCCAGGAGGGGCGCCAAAAAAACCAAAAGATTTGGTTGTTGAATCGGAGATTCCTTTTTTTTTTTTTTTCTTTGGTTGTTGAATTGGAGATTCCGTTATTTTTTTTATTTTTTTTTTGTAGATTTTTGGGATGGGGGGGGGGCGCAAATATCAAGTGCCTAGGGGCCCTGGGTGGGATTGAGTTTGTGGGGGGGGGGGGCGCCTGACGAAATCTTGCCCCGGGCGCCAGTAAACCACGCGACGGCCCTGTCCCATAATAAAGGATTATCCCGGTATAGTTGAATTAGTTTGAGACACAAATCATCGTCCCATTCCATATCGAAATACGAAATAAACAATATGTCCCACACCAGGGAATACTTGCCAACGACTGAAAACGTTTTAAGTCGTCCACACCAAATCAAACATTTCTTTGAAGTACCGGTAAGCGACCGAACGCAGGCCAACGCCAACGGTCGCCTTGGAAACCGTTGGAATGCATTGCGTTCACCGTACACATTCAAATATCTGTCCACATGTGCCTTGGTATGCGTTGGAGCTTCGGTCTGTTCGCGCCTTTACTCAATCTAATGCCAGCGAAAGTATTCCAATCGTAGGACTTGCGAAACTCAGTCCTAATAAAACTATTTCAAGTAATTGTCTAACGTAGAAGAAAATATACTATATTTATCTGAAATTACTTTTGAAAAATACTATGAGATAAAATACGCAATTATTCAGTGAACTTTAAACTTAAAAATGAAAATCAATAGATAGCAAACACTTTCAATTGTAGCTAATTTGTAATTTAACATATTTTTAAAATTGAGATATTATAAATAGAGATACCTCTTTTTCAAAATTTTTGCAATATATTCTGATATTCAATGTCTCGTTCGACGTTGCATTAAATCTCCAAAAATGTTGAAGGGATTTTTCGAGAAAATGTTATTTGGAATTCGTTGGTGACGTCATCCTCTTCTCTGATTGGGTTGACATCATTTGCTTTCAAAAATGTCCAATGAAAGCAGAAATCAATTCAAAGTCTTCTTTTGCTGAATTTAAAAGGTTCTTAATTAACACACAAATGTAGATAAAAAGGTTTAACACATTAAAAAACACAACACAACCGGTTTCGATTCGGTGACGTGAATCTTTGACTAGTGAAGAAGAAAATGTAACGTAACATACCTATATACATAAAGAGAACCAATGACATCAAAGATGGAAATGAACCCCACTGAGAACCAATAGTTGTGTGGAAGTGGAAGAGAATCATGGGAGTAACACACGCGGATCGTCAACGATGTCGAACTTCAATAATGAAGGTGTCGTAGTGAGACCGGTGGTAATGGCTTGACGTCTTCAAACAATCTTGGAGGGGGGGAGGGGAATTGTTTTTTCCCATTTTTTCTCTCACCCTTCCCCTTTTTTTAAAAAGGTTCTTTGTCATTGATTATTTTGTTTAAAGTTAGCGTAAGAGGATCTCTGGAGGAAAAGAATCATTAGGAAACGAAGAAAAATAGGTAAGAAAGGTCCTTCAAAAAAAAACAAAAAAAAAACACCAATTTTCATTTTAAAGTATTTTAATACTTTTTAAAGCGTTTAGCGTTTAGTAAACGATATTTTAAATAAAATTTTACAAACATTATAGATGCAAGATGACAGTTGATCTTTCAATTTCAGTTTATAATAATAGTTTATTTAGAAATGTTTTTGGTCAGATGTGTAATAATACCAATCCGTTTTAAGTCACTGTCTTGTCCTGTACTTCCCACTTTCTTTCGCTATTCTTATTCTTTCAATACTCTTCCCAACACATGCAACTAACCTCCATTTCTATACTTTGCCGCAAACAAACCAATCTACAAGTATATTCTCACACCTACTATCAAATGCAAATTACAACCCCTATATTTCATGGTTACTCCAAAAGGTAGCCGTCATTCCGACTGCTTTGCCTGTTCTACTCCAACCCATGTACTTAATCTTACCATTCTGTTAATTAATGATAATTACATCGTAAGTTACCTTCAATAATTTATCTCTACTCACTTAAACACTTCTGATAATCCTAACATTCACCCACTATTTTTCTTAATCCTAATATTTTACCTTCGAACGCCGTGTATCCTTCACATCCCATCTTTAAGTCATTCTCTTGTTTATCCTTATTCTCATTCTCTAAATTTCCTATCCATTTATTCCATAATCCCTTACCCTCCATCTCAATTTCCTATCCATATATTCCATAATCCCTTACCCTCCATCTCAATTTCCTATCCATATATTCCATAATTCTTTACCTTCCATACCATTTGCAGATTGCGACAGAATCCCCTTTTGTTCTTGATTAAAAATACGGACAGATTTAAAAATCCCCAATTTGAAAATTTTGGAATTCCCGAACAGATACGAGAAGTCAATTCTTACCGATGCTGTAAGTAGGAGCTGCTTTACTTTTGACCTATTTAAAGCAATCCTTTTTATAAGGTATGGGTCAAAACCTACGATACTGAACGTTACAAGCCTTTGTTGCTGATGCGTACACCTTCCTCGAACGTCGTCATTGAAACGTAACACTATTACGCTTCACAGATATAATATTTGACTGCAATCTAATTATAGAATATTTCGCCTTCCAATGGGAAAGACTTCCTCAGACGACAGAATGAGGACAGGAAGGTGTTCCTCTCCTCAAAATGAACCAAAATATCTAAACAAAAAAAACTTACTAATAATATATAAATATCATACATAATATATAATACTTATCAAATTGTTTCAATTATTGAATTTTCAATGTTACGAGAACTTTTATTTAAATATAATTTCTTTCACAAATCTGAATGAAATATTACATATTTTAAGGACTTTATCTTTATTAATATAAATCTTTGTTAATAAAACAAGACTCAATCATTAACTTTTCCTTTTCATTAGCAATTCTACATTCGATTTTGAACATTAGGATCCGGATTATGTCCTTTCTCCAGGCCCTTTACGTCTGCCCATTCAGCAATTTTTCTCTCTTTATTTTTGTTAGTTCTAATGTGATCTAACAATATAGGCTTCCGCAATCCCAATATGATAAGCTATACACTACAACCATATTATGAAAAGTTTTCTTTAATAACATCTTGTTTCGTAAGCAATTTGTTTATTTTTATAATAAACTATTCTAATCTTATTATCTTTGCAAATATTTGTAATATTTATAAAGGGCCGATCAAATATTACGTAAGCACATTTGTAGCGACCCCTCTTCCTCCCCTTGTAAGCAAATATAAGCAGATGCCTGATCCCTCTCCTTTGGGCTGAATTCATTAACAGTGGAAGTTTTAGAGATCATTCTTATCCCGTTCGGCACGAATAGAATCAGAAGAACGTAAAGCGCTATCAGATAAATGACTAAAAGAGAAAACAGGCAAAATCCTGATATAATTTACAATAAACGAGTTTAATAAATAGGATGAATCTACAAGGGTGAAAAGGAATAAGTTAAAAAGGGAAATAAAAAATATGAAACACTGGGGAAATTACAGACAGTCCCATAAATAAGGAAGGAAACAAGTTCAGAAGAAATGCACTGAAAGATGATCACCTAGTCTTTAAAAGAATAAAAAACAGAAATTCCTACAGTTCAGTAGGAAAGCAGTTGACTGCAGAAGATCAAAAGTCTAGACAGAGCTCTTATCCACTGGTTGCAGTCTCGCCGATCTGATCACCAGAAAAAATGAAGACAAAGTTACTTACAGTGTTTGCCCGAGTCTTTTAACTCACTGGTTGCCTGCAAGCAGGACTGGAGCATTATTCATCTGACCAGATTAGCTGATGTCCTGAAACTGAATTATCACCAATTCCAATGTTCGCCGAGCACACACTCACTTGGTGATGAAGGCACGAATAAAACGAGTTCGTTCACTCATTGTCCGTCAAGTCGTCTAATAATAACTGTAAGAAAAACGACTCTTCAACCCAAACGATACTCGTTCAGTAAGAGTGGGAGATTGCAGTAAAATACGTGTTAATTCTAGAGAAACAAATCGAATTCTCTCCCACATTTCAAACTGAAAAGGAAAGGGGAGGGGGGTTTCCACAGAAAATAAAAGCCAAAGATAATTGGCTACGGATGATAGAGGAAAGTAAGAAATAACCAATCACAAGACAGGTCAAAATAGTGACAAATGCAAAAAGAAAGATAAAGGTCAAGTTCCCACGGGAAAATAATTGCGCAATAAAGAGAGAGAAAGGTTGCCATGGCAACTGGGCAAAAACAAGTAGAGAGAAAAACGGATAAAAAATAATTAAACAAGATAAAAAACTTTTCAAAGTTTAAATAATAAATAAGGAAGAGAATAAAATAAATGAGTTAAAAATAGAGATAAATAAAAACAAAATGGCAAGACAAAATGTCCGTGACACACTGAACAGGCCGTAGCCAGAATTTTCTTTCGAGGTGCATCAAGTGCCTTCCACTTCGGCCATAGTAAGAATAACAACAATCCCTCGTGGATGACGTAATAGACGAAAATTTTACTTTGATATGACTAGTTCCTTCGATTTCAACTCCGAGAGATTTTTCTTTGTTTAGATTGCGGAAGGGGCTTTAGGATTACTTTAGTGTTCATAGGAGACCTTGTAACCATCATTAATTAGTAATATATCAAGAAAAGTTAATTTATTTTCCACTTCTTTCTCAATTGTAAACTTTAAATTTCTTTTAATTGAATCAATGTTAATGGATAATTTTGAAAATTGCCTCTCAGTCCCTCCCCCAATTAATAAGATATCATCAGCATATCTAATATAATTAGCTAAACCCAATTTAAAATAGTTTCATACTCCAACCAATTCGTAACAGTGTGTTTATGTTGGTTGAAACTTGATAGATGTTCAAATAGTGTTAACCACTAAAAACATTTTATTGTGGAGCATTATTTTCGGTCATACGGCGTTGGAAGCTCCAATGGACCTAGCTTGCTATACGTCGGAAATGCATTTCGAGAACAATTTCAAAAACCACCACCCACAAACATGATTATATCAGCCTTCATTACAACATTTTGTTTGACGGGCAGCGTTCTGAAACGGCGCAAAGGACGTCCAGCTACAATGACAACAAAGGCTCCTCGAGCAGGTGTTACAGTCGCCTACACGAAATCTCCTGCAAACATCCTTAAAAAGGAATCTTAGTCAGGCATCTACAAGACAAATCTTCAAGGAAATTGGTGGTTTTGCCTAAAAGACACAGACAGGACAACGTCTGAGCAACGCCGGCAAAGATACGAGAATGATTCACTGTGCAACGATGTTAGCGACGACGTACGGAGATGAAGCTTCCCTGTCAAATGTCTGATTTTTTTTTCTGATCACACCTCGCACATCCGCAAATAGATAGACCGATAGAAACAAACATATGCCAGAGAGACAATCAAAAATACAGTAACATTGATAAATAAATACAAATACTTACAAAGAGACTTGGGCCGCGCGGTTGGCGTTGTCGCTATGACATCGGCCTCTCACCTCTGAGTACCGGGTTCGGTTCTCATGTGGGTTTCGTGATGGTGGACGATCCGCGCTGGGCAGGTTTTCTCGGGGTTCTCCCGTTTCCCCTGCACTTCTCCCACCATAGTTTCTCAGTCTTTCTCTCCATCTGTCCTTCTTTCCGTGGGTTAGTACAATAGACCTCCGGTCGCAGTGCTTGGCTTCTCTGCCACCCACATTCACTACATTAACATTAACATACAAAGAGACTTAACATGTATTCATTTCCATGTATTCTGTACTATACTCTTGCTCAAAAATTAAGGATTGGCAGCTTCAAACCCGTCCAAGCATACAAATGTCACCAAACGTGTTAAAAAGGGTAGAGGAGGTCCTACCTGTACTAATACAAAGTAAAACATAAAGGTGGCATTGCCGCTGCGGGGGAAAAAATGCCGAAGACGTGAGGGTGGAGCAGCCCCTGTCATTGCTGATGTGGGACTCATAATGTCTTGTGGTTCCTTCAACGCTTAATTACAGTTTGCCATGACGTAAAATATCCACCACTGGAAGTTTGGAAACCGTTGATTTCCATTCGGAGGCGACGCAGGCCTAAACATTTCGACCATATCCAGATCGTGAAGAATATTTCAATAGGAGGGAACATTCGTCAATGCTTTGGAAGGGTCAATATCTCAATGCAAGACGGCACGAGAGGAGCAGAAGTTGGGAACCTGGAGCAGTTCTAGGACAACTATATCAAGACATACCGTGTACAGGGATTAAATGAGACATAACTTATACTCAGAGATCCGTGCGATGCATCCCCTCACGCTGCTCCAACATTCATTGTCTGCAGTAATGCAGGAAACACTCAGCATTGACACAGGTATACCAAAAAGTCTTATCAACATCAGACGCCCACATGGTGGAATCCTGAATTAAGAGAGCTGCGAGCAAGGATGAGGGCCCTTAAAAAAAGGGCGTGCAAGGCAAACAACCGCGAGGAGAGAGACGCCGCTAACGTTAAGTGGAGAGCACAAAAGATTAAATATAGGAGAGCTCTCAGACGTTCGAGGTGGACCTCTTGGAGGACGTTTTGTGATTTGGCGACGAAACGTGACCCTTTTAGTCTCCCTACGAAAATTATTAGCGGAAAGGTTAAAAAGCAATTGGCTAAACAAACCATTGATAAACCTGATGGGTCTTGGACTTCCTCCGAGGGGGATACTTCGGCCGTTCTTTTGAATGATTATTTCCCACGAGACGACCCTGCGGATGATAACCAGTCTATGAGTGACTGTCGGACCAATGCTACTTTTCCTTATTCTAGTGATTGTTTGGAAAAACCTATTACTCTACAAGAGGTCTCCGGGGTTATTCAGAGTATGAATTTTAATTCTGCTCCTGGTCCAGACGGCATACCAGCGCGATGTCTTAGTTATATTGGGGAATCTATTATTGAAGCCTGGGTTTGCCTTTTGAAAAAATGCTTTGAGGAGGGCACTTTTCCTATTATTTGGAAGAGGGCTAATGTCGTCCTTATTCCAAAAGGCGACGGGCGTTTTAGACCAATTTGTTTGCTGCCGGTCATTGGTAAGGTCCTTGACAAAATTTGCACCAATAGACTCGTTTATCATATGGAGGTTAATAACTATTTTTCTGAAAATCAATTTGGTTTCCGGCGGGGCCGCAGTACCATTGGGGCTGCCTCTGCCCTTCTGGATGTGTTGCATCGTTGTCGAGCGGGGGGGCGCCATGCTCTTGTGGTCTCGCTGAACATTTCCAATGCCTTCAATAATGCATGGCATCCCATGATAAGTATTCTGAGGGGGAAGAATTGCCCCACTCATCTTTATCGCTTCATTAAATCCTTTTTGGAGGATCGGGAAGTTAATCTTGATTCTTCAACTATTTACACCTCTAAAGGTTGCCCACAGGGTAGTAACCTCGGTCCAACCCTGTGGTTGCTTATTATGGAGGATCTTTTTTCCTCTTTTGAGAGTTTTTGTGAAACTTATCAAATCGGGGATGCCATTTCGGTCCAGGCCTTTGCCGATGACACGGTACCTGTTATTAGTGCCCCATCCGTGAAGAAAATTGAAAATTATTGGGGGTCCCTCTGTGATATCTTGGGAGACTGGGCAACTAGGAATAAACTTTCCATTAATCCCACTAAAACTTCTGCCATTTTTATACCATGCAAAAAAGTCCAGTGCCATCCAATTATTAAAATGAATTATTTTTTCTGATAATTTTAAATACTTGGGGATTGTTTTTAACACAAAGTTAACTTGGACAAATCATTTAGACTTCATCCGTAATAAGGTTACTTATAATGCCAGCAAGTTTCTTGCCCTGGCTCCCAAGCATGGAGGAATCACATGCAAAATTTGAAAACTCATTTATAACGGTATTATTAGACCAAAAATTCTTTACGGAGCTGAATTGTGGGGAATTGATGCCCACAAAAGCAGAATGAAAAAGTATTTATTTACAATTGGCAGACCTTTTCTATTGGCTATCACCAGAACCTACAGGACCGCTTCAAATGATGCTCTTCACGTGCTCAGTGGGGTTCCTCCACTGTGGATTTTGGCTTCTCAATTGGCTCTTCACTACAAACGCACTTCCAGTGTTAATTATTGTCAAAGGGTTCCGGTTGCTGACTGGGTATATCCTGCAGATAGAAGCATTATTGAGATTAAGGACTGGAATCGGATAAACAATAAGTACGACGCCGTCCTTTTTACGGACGGTTCCAAGTTTAACAACCAGGTCGTCTTTGCTATCATTATTAAAGATTCGTTCGGCAATAATATAGATATCATCAAAGAGAAATTGCCTACTAGTTGTAGCGTTTTCCAGGCCGAACTTTGCGCTCTTCGGAATGCGGTGTCCTGGGCTGCCAATTTCTGGAGAGGGCAATCACTTAATATAGCATTTGTTTCTGATTCCTACTCCTCCTTACAATCAATCTCACGATGTTCTTATCTGCATAAGGATGCCCGGGATACCTACGTTGACATTATGGAACTCTCAAATCATGGTGCGCATTGCGATCTTTGCTGGGTTAAGGCACACGCCGGTAACCCAGGTAATGAGGAGGCCGATAGGGAGGCCAAAAGAGCAACTACTTTGGATTCGGTTACTGTTTTTCGGCCCATGCCTCGCAGTTACTCTTATTCTATTATGCTCAACAATTGTATAACTATGTGGCAGAGTGAATGGGAAGCATCTTTCAAGGGACGCACTCTTTACTCTTATGTTCAGAAAGTTTGTCAGGGTTCTTTATATAATAATTTTTATTTAAATCAGTTTTTAACCGGTCATGGGGATTTCAAATCTTATCTTTTTAAATTTCACCTAAGTGACAACGCTGCATGTAGGTTTTGCGAGATGCAGGAGGATGAGAGCGACGACCACATTCTTTGGCGATGCTTGCATCCTCAAAGATTGCATCTCAGGAATAACTTTGAAAAATTATTAATTACTAATGGGATTCCTGCTCCTTGCAGGGATCATAATATATTAAAATTTAAGAAAGAATTTAGTAAATATGCCGAAAAGTTACTTACAATGTAGTGTTGTTTTTACCCTTTTGTATTTTTCTCTTTTAATGTTTGTAAAAGATGTTTTTGTGTTCTTGTCGTTTTAGGTGATGGTATTTATTTATGTTTTATTTATTTTTTTCCCTTTGTATTTGACCAACTCTGTCTTCTCGGGTGTCAGGAGCAATGCAGCGGGTGGTTTGCGAACTTTATCATCCGGGATGGGTAGGGTCTTTGACGGCCCATCTGGGACGGGTGCGGTCCTGCCGTCTGCATCCCTTCACTAGTCGACACGATTGGCCGTTATGTGTTTTGTTGTGGGTTTTGTATTTGCTTTAACTTTTGGTATCTCTTTCATTTGTGGTGGTTGCTTTGTTGTTTTTTAATGGTATTGTTATTGTTTGGTGTTTTTATCCTCATGGCCGGTCTGGTCTTTTTCTAGTTTTTAGACTTGATATTGTTAATTTTTTTTATTTTTTTTTTGTTATTTGTACGTGTTTGTCGACCTTAAACCCATTTTTGCTTGGGTAACGGGTCCGTAACAGACTAAAGCATTGACACAGGCGCAATAGATATTTCTAATGAGTCTAAATTCAGTCTGGAAATTGATTCTCGATGCGTCCAGATCTGGAAAGAATCCACGAGCAGATACAGGCCATCCAACATCCTCGAAAACCATGTTATGGAGATGGCTTAATGTTAGATACACCTCTCCTCATCTTCGAAGGTGCGCTATACCACGACAACAACCTTTAGCAATATGTGCAATTTAGCATCGGCCCTGACTTCCTAAATAGGACTGCACTTGTGGAATAGTACCTTGTCTAAGAGAATATCCGATGAATGGATTAGCCAGCCTATTCCTCGGACATGAAACCGATCGCATACGACTGGGACGCTCGTGCAACGCCAGCATTTTCAAGGTCCCTCCATGATCTTCAAACAGCATTGGTTCAGAAATGGGACTCACTGGAATCCTGAAGTATTGCTGGATACTCTAATTAGTAGCATGCAGGAACGTTGTGCTGCGTATGTTGCAGTCTGGCGTAAGCATAGCGTGCTAAATAGTGTCTGCATCACTTGCAGCCTTATCACTCGAGATGAGGCTGAAACATACGTTCACTCCACAGGGACATCTTTGGATATCACCTTTATCTTTTATGTTTACTTTGTATTAGGACCTACCACATTTTGTCAACTTTGGTGACATTTGGATACCTGGAAGGGTCCCGAAGCTGCAAATTTCTTATCTTTTGAGATTGAATGCATTTGAAATTTTCTATTATATGTGATATGAAATTCGTATTTATGTCAATCATTTGCATGGAATTACATCTGTTTAACTAAATGTAACATGCTATTTTAGATGTTACTTAACATGAGGAATTGAAACTGTTATTTTGATACCACACTTAACGAATCACCAGTGAAATAGCTTTAATAGAATACTTTATTAAAAGATTTTTTTTACTGACAGAATCAAATAATTCATATTTTTTTTCCAATCTTTCTTTAATAATTCGATAACTAAGGCCCTTATTACAGCCTTAGGCCCTTATTTCGAGCGCCGCCTGGCAGCCGTTCCCCGCGACCACGTTGGCAGCCAACACAGAAAACAGACTGCTCGGCTGGCGAGAACTACCGAATTACCGTAGGACCGAACAACGAGTGATTAGCTGCGCCACCGGTTGACCTGCACATGTCGCCGACTGAGACATCGGTGGCAGAGCTGGCTGCGGCGCCTGGCGGCCTAGTGTAATAGGGGCCTAAGACAACAATATTGTTGACAAAACAGTTCAAAATTGGCCAATTTTGAAAAATTTTTGTTCATTAATAATTTGGATTAGAACAGGAAATGTTCACCTCTTTTCATTTGTAATACATTTCTTCCAAATCTTAAAATAATTCTATTATATTCTTCATAATTAATTATATTTCAGTTCCAATCTGTAAAATACCAACTAATAACAAAATGCCAATAAAAAGCTTTTAATTTACTACTGATGATCTGATTTTACCCCAGATCATGACACTAACGGCATGCTTCATAGTAGTACAGTTCTTCTCCAATTCTTCTCCTCTCATATTTTATTCCATCTCTGCTAATTATGGATATTCTGGTCTCATCGTTCCAAATTACTTATCCCACTGTTCTTTTTGACTAACTAACATGTTTTTTTCCCCATTCTAATCTCTTCATTCCTTGTTTGGGAGATAGAAGTGGCTTTTCTCCTTGGAATTCTGGAATTTAAAGCGAAGTCTTTGAGTCTGCGTCGGATACTCCTTGCACTCACATTCAGATAACAGGAGAATTAAAAGACAAGCTTAATTGACACAAGAAAATCATCTAATTCAATTGAAATTAACAGCTGTTGTCCATCTTTTCCTGTCTTTACCAGGTGCTTTGTGAACGGATTGAGTCTCTTGATATCTCTTGCTTAGCTTCGAAATCCCACCTTTGGTTATATTTCATCAATAGCTGTTGTACACCTTTTCCTGTCTTTACCAGGTGCTTTGTGAACGGATTGAGTCTCTTGATATCTCTTGCTTAGCTTCGAAATCCCACCTTTGGTTATATTTC
>JAFIDM010003189.1:66459676-66487999 GCA_023159025.1 Thereuonema tuberculata | reverse complement strand
TGTCTTTACCAGGTGCTTTGTGAACGGATTGAGTCTCTTGATATCTCTTGCATAGCTTCGAAATCCCACCTTTGGTTATATTTCATCAATAGCTGTTGTACACCTTTTCCTGTCTTTACCAGGTGCGTTGTGAACGGATTGAGTCTCTTGATATCTCTTGCATAGCTTCGAAATCCCACCTTTGGTCATATTTCCACCAATTTTTTTAATGATTTCTTCATAGGTGTATCCTTCTTCGCGCAAAATTAATATTTTAGTTCTTTTCCTAGGTGACCAGTGAAACCTTCTTAATCTGTTTTCATACAGTACTCTTAATGTTAAACCATTACGGAGCCTCAATCTTAGGAACTTTTCCTTTTTCAAAAGAACGAGAAATTCGGAATTAGTGCTCTTCACTCCCACTCCCACAAACGAGGAGATATCATAATTGCCGAAAGAACTTTATGAGATACACTCAATGGATAAACGAAGACTTTAAATAATAAAAATACACATGTTGGTCTAAATCCAAATTCTTCCGGACTACATTTAACCTTTTCAAAATCTGCTTCAGAAATAGCAAGTATTTTTTGGTAGGGTGAAAAACCGATTGATCTAAGGGGTTCCCAAGACCTCTCTTTTACTAGCAGCAGAGTCCAAAGCAGAATATTACAACTACATATCATCCCTATATCATCCCCAACAATCCCCATTCGGAGCAAGGGCCTCTCCTAGATGCGTTGTAAACACAACAGAAGAATTAGGAGGATTGAAAATACTCCCCACGGTGTTGCAATCCGGCTTGGGAAGATAATCAGGAACGGACAGAAGAAGAAACAGAAAAAGAAAGAAACATCCATGCTCTCTATCGGGATTTGAACCCGGGTACCGGCACATCGGCCTCACGGCAGATCGCCGTCTTAGACCGCAGGACCACGCCGGCACGGCCTATTACAACTAACAGCAAAATAATACACAAGCAGGAATTTATGAGTCTCCACGCCTGTCCAACAACAATGTGGGTGTTTATTAATAAAACGGAAGCTAATCTCCATTGGTGGTTTTAAGCGAGAAGAATAAATTGTTTATCTTTAGAACGAACCGATTTTGTTACAGAGAAGTGTATTAGAATATGACTGATCCTATAGAATGAAAATGGCAAACATTAAAAGCCCTATGGGTAGCCATTTTGAAAATGAACGAACTCTATTGACAAATTTTGATCAACAAAAGATACGTTCATTTCCAGTTATTTGTTTTAAATACTACGAAAACAAAAACAAAAGGAGGATTGGCTTCACCTACAAATTGTAACATTAATCCTTTACTTAATTAGGTGGAAAGTAATAGAGTTCTCGAGTTACGATTTTTATATTTTTATTTACTCCGAATATTTATGTTATGTTTTCATTAAAATTAAAATAAGTATTCTTAAAATAATGTACCTTTAAACGCTTCATAATTTTATTTTCAGCATCACTTCTGTTACTAATTTAAAAAAAAAAATTGCTTGACAAAGACTGGACCAGTGTTGCTAAAAAAAATTCAAAGAATGAAATAAAGAGTTGTTTGATCTTAATGTGAATTTCTTTCCAACACGAAGTGAATGACATGTGAGTTGAATTTCTAAAAAGAGAGCTAGAATATCAAAGAAAGCTATCTATAAAGAGAGCTAGAATATTACCATCCATGGTCGGGAATCCTTCAGTACTCGGGTGCCGTTCACGATAAGAGGTTTCTTTCCAACATTGCTGAACGATTCCTTATTTTCGGCCTCTGAAGTATTTCTTCTAGGAAACGGTAATAAAGACACAATCTGCCTCTTCCCACGCCCAGTTAACGCTCTTGCACACACTAAAGACAAAATAATCAACTAATTATTCAATAATAATCCATTACAAAGATTATACTAAAAGGGAAAAAAAACGAAACATTTGCAAGAAATTATACTGATCTAACGAAACATAGGGAAGCGATAATGTATGTAAGTGTATGTAAAGGATTGGGTTTGCGAGGAGGTGGAGAGTAAGAAATACACAAAGATTATCAAGGCTTCCTGAATGACCATTGTCCGATGGACTTTGTTCTTAACCGTTTCACAGATGATGAGAGCAGTTGGACTGAATCGTCACCCTAAGAGACGGCGTTTGTCTTACAGAGATATGTTGGCCGCAATCCCAGCACCATCCTATGCATAGGGGGTTCAATTGGGTCCAGATACGCTGATCAGGATTTGGAAAACTGTTAAAAATTCATGGAACGGCTGTCGTAGAATATTTTTTATTAGCCCTTTATTTTTGTTTAAATTACCTAAATTGTAATCTTGTATTGATTTTTATGTTACATGTCACATAAACAACATGTTCGTAATATGTAGGGGATATATATCCGTATATTTAACTCCATATATTCAGTCATTCATTTAATATATTCGTTGTATGATGACCACTCACATACATGTCTTTTCGACATATCCTATAAGGTGAGGATAATGCCAGCAAAACTTCAGAACACCAAAATGCATTTAATATTATCACTTATGACAATTTTAATTATCATGAGTGATAATATGAAATGCCCATCGACTGACTGTTTTACTTCATCTCCAATAGCTTCAATATTTCTAAGTGAAGAGGTTATTCAACGCCGTTGGTTGGTTGGTAGGGTTTTAATGGCGCAAAAGCAGCTATGGTTAAACTACGCCAAGAAAGATAAAAAGTAGAAGAAAGAGAAGAAAAGGAAATGAAAACTAACTGCCTAGACAAGAAAAGACAGAAATCAGAAAAGAACAGATAGTGTCCAAAGGAAGATGATAGGAAATCATCTATATTGTAGAGAAGAAAATTAAAAACCTGAGAATTACAGGAGAATTGATGAAGAAAGCGTAAAACTGATGAACTGGGTAAAAGATCATTGTCATTTAAAAGCAAGGAAATATGAAAAGGAAAGCACCGACACTTCTTTCGATCTTAGGCAATTTCCAAAGTAAAACTTCGAAACTTCGGATTTTAAATTACAATCCTGATAGCACAATAATATTCATGCTCTGTACACACCACGTCATTAGCTTAATGCAATATCTATGATTGTGTTGCTGCAGTCAATGTCTCAGCACAATTGATGACGAAGCCAAGATTGTCAATGAAACATATGACCTATATCTTTAATATATAAAGAACACTAAGGTCTCGTTTCTTGTCTAATTTTAGAAATGAACTCGTTTGTTGAAGACTAGTCCTTGTAGTTGGGGGGAATTCCTGCATTATTGGAAAGAATCGACTGTAATGAGTCCTCGAGATTGTGGATGGAAGGGTTCAGTTTGTTGACGCTTGAGTTCTAAAAAAATAAGGAATGCACTATCTAAACCCGTGCATAGGAAAAGTCTATCTCTTTGTTTTTCACCGAATTTTTAGTTTCTACAGTTTGCATGGGAAACATGTTGTTATATCTATGAGAGGTTAATTTATTCTAAAAATAATTCACTTCTGAATAACTATCAGTTTGGTTTAATGTTTAAATCATATGAAGTTTAAAGCATAATTTTTCCAACATTAATTTAGTAATTTATCTCCGTTGTATAAATATTCATCGAGATCAAAGTGCCACCATTTTGTAAATGGAAACATTCCATTTTGAATGATGCAGGGGTCGTGTTATCATCGGGTAAACGAGTGTTTCCTGACCGTGTAACCGTCTTGCGAAGGGGAGAAGTTCAACCTTCCTGGGGAAGAAATGATGTCATAGGAGCTTCGAGAACTTCCTGTCCGTGTAGCCATCCTACCAATGGAGAAGTTTAAACTGGGTTTATCATCGAAGTGACTACAAGCGCCTGAGCTGAGTAATCATCTCGTCGATGAAGAATCTCAAATTTCCCGTACAGTAGGCTTATTATCGTAGCGATCAGAATCTCCAGATCAGCCATCGTATAAATGGGAACACTCCATTTCACCTTAGGGATTCTTGGAACATATAAGAATAATTTACTTCAATTATTTGTTTCAAGTTTAGGGTAAACATTAGTATAATTAATGATGGATTATGCTTTGAATTAATATTTATCTTATAAGAGAATTTGCAGATTTAATTTATAAATTCATGAGATGATAATTTATTGTGGAATATTTAGTATTATTTATAATCTTTATATAAATCTTCGGAAAGTTAATCACTTACGAAGTTTAGTTAGAAGTGAATTATTATTTAATTGTTTCTATTATGTATTAAACCAGAGAGTTCATTTTAGATATAAATCTGAAACTTAAGATGTTTTTTAATATACGGGAATGTAGATCTGAAATTGAGATTTCTTTTATCTAATATATGAGAATGTAGATTTAGAAATTAAGATTCTTTCTTTAAATATTTTACGATGTAAATTTGAAAATTAAGTTTTTTTTTCTTTAAAAATCTGAGTTTGTTTAAATAAAGGATTTATTTGATTTATTTGGATTTGTTGGTTCGTTTGTTTGTTTCACTGCGCAAATTAACTAAAACAATTAACTCGGCTCTGCTGTTAATTATTTTTTTCCTCAATTTTTCCCATGTGATTTTTTTTAAGATTTTTTAATTCCCCGTATCATAAAAGATAAACTATATCCGCTACAGGATGTTTGTTGGTTTGTGTGTTTATTTGTTTACTATATACTCCTAGACCTTTCAGCTATCTGACCATATATTGCATAATTACTGTTTAGGACCTTGCGGAAAAAAATGGCCTAGCTTCGAACACCCCCCCCCCGGGGATGAAAAGGGGTGAAATCCATGGAATACCACCACATATGCACATGGTGTGAGAACTACACAAATATTGTTGTGCAACAATTGGAACTAAAATATTGTTCTGCACAATAGCGCCACCTGATAGATCGAAGCGTAGCAACGTTGGTTTGAAATGATCAGATGATTTTTTTACGAACTGAGGAAGGTTTGAAATGATAGGGTTATCACATTACAAAATTCGAATAACTTGGAACTAGCGGCGTAAACGGGAGGGAGTCTTATATTCTCCGATCTCGATATTATTTTTCATATCTAGAAATTTCATATATCAAGTTGCAAAATTCGAAATACCTGGAACTTGGGTGAACAGTATGGAGGGTGGTGAGTTGAAGGATACTTCTACGGGATTTTGGGAATAGATACAAATTTGTAATGAGATCAGACCCTTTGAGTTTTGTTTTTTTTTTTTGATACTAACCGGGAAAGGTTCAAAATGATATTGCAATATCTTTATCATCCAAATGAGAACATTTGCTTTTTGTAACCCGAGCGAATAACGTGTCTTTCTTTTAGTATACATTTGTATACATACATTTGTTTATACAAACATCACCTACATATACATATATATATAAATCTGAAAGTCAAAACTCAATATTACAGATTTTGCTCTTTTTAATATTTTTCATTTTTTAAAATTAGTTAATTTTTTTCACCTTTAAAATTAGTTAATTTAGCTATTGTAATTTTTAATTATTTTTGGTAGTTTAGTTTTAATTTTAAATTTAAATTTAGATAATTTAGTTAATTTATTAATTCAATAACTAATAAAGAGGAGCTCCCACTCTTTATTGCTTCTTTCTTTAATTAACTTTAGTATTAAGTATTTAGATAATTTTTTAATTTTAAATTTTAAACTTTAAAAAAAGAGCAGAGTCTTAATATATTGCGTTTTAGGTTTCTAAATTGTTTCTAAATTTCGCCGCTGAAGACGTGGAGATAATTAGATTATATCTCTATAGAAACAGTGATTTGTTTTTTGATATTGCCATTTTCAAATCCCAGATCACTGTCCATATGGATGATGTGTTTCATTCACCACAAGGAGGTGTGGAAGGAAGAGAAGAGAAGGAAGAAAGCAACAGTCTAGTGAACAGGGAGCAGATGTTTTTGTTTTTGCCTGATATCTTAGTGAAGGGTCACGAAACGTCCTATTAGGTTTATTTGTAGCATTTTTTTTCTTTCACCTGCACGGACAATGCCTGCGAACGGATGTCACTGTTTCTCAATCGAATATGTCTTGATGTTCTTGAGGGTCATATACGTACGTGAAGACTATCTTGGTTCAAGAAGATGAAGAGAGTGTTTGTGAAGGACTTACGGTGAAGTTCATGGTGTAGGAATTTCAATGTAGATGGATCAGCTGATTGGATCCTTAAGTTAATAGTGATTGCTTAAGGCCAAACTGTTCATCATCGGTTAAAAGCGTGAACACAATTAGGAATAGCTACAAGTTTATTTTAGTTTAGGCAGAACTAAAAACTTTCAGTGAAATTTGTGTGTTCATTAGAACTCATGAACTGATATGATGAGCATTTAGACTCTTTATCCAAACAGTAAAATGTTACAAAAAAAGGTTTTCATTGAAGTTATTTTGCATTTTTTGTTTTCTAGCCTTAAGTCTAATATTCACAGAATCTCTTTAGAAATCAATGTAGAGAAATCATGGTTTCTATAATATTTGCTTTAGTCGATTTTTGCCAGCGGTCAGGTGCAGTTTTCTTTAAGAAGTATTCGCCTTCAATATTTTTTTCTAGTGCATTAGTTTGATTTGCCCACTCACTTATTGGAGAGAGCCCTTGAACAGAGACGATTATGAGTACCGTCTACTTCTAAATATATACCAATTTGAATTATTTTTTTATTCCCTTCAGTCAAAATTCTATTGAAGGCGTAGGAGAAAAATACATTTCCTTTTTAATTTAACCTAGATTTGTGTTAGTGCTATTTTCAATATTTGTTGTCATCTGCAATGTTTGGATAGGGAAGCACTTCTTTGGTAAAGCATTCCTATGGGCTCACAATACCTCTAAAATAAATTCACTTTCAAGTAGAGAAACAGAAGCCACCTAGTAGTGATGGATGGCTTTCTAGTGGTTCAGAGTGGTTAGTGCCATTACTTAAAGTTGGTCCTACAAAGATGATTTCTAATAACAACATTGTATTACGGATATTCTGTAGCAAGTGGTTTTGACATTTTTGCAGAAGCACGAAACCTTTTATCTCCTCGCACAGCCCATATTGCTCTTCAGTATCTACACGAGCAAACATTCGAGCACCGCCTTGACTAGCGTTTTCATCTGAACTTTCCCCTTTTGAACACTAAGACATAGGTTGATTCGTCGACAGTTCTAACAATCCCCAGGAGGACACTGGACAGATCACCAGGTTGGTACAGTGATAATCTTCCATATTTGTTCTTGTTAATGTATTCAAAACATATCTATGCTAACAGATATCTGAGTTCAACAAAATGGCTTCAATCGTTTTCGGAATAGCCTTTCTTTCCCCTTTAGTGTATGTAAAAAATTATTATAGGATAAAATTGTAATACAATGTTTAAATAAGATTACAACAAAGAGTCTTACTTTCTTCAGTGGCAGCAACTGGTTCCACACAACATACTTGAGGCATTTTTCCTTCAGGTTCCCATCCGCAAATTGTTGGACGTACTTTCTGCCAATTGTCAAGAACTACTTTACATTCCTGAATACGTCGACAGAGGCCGCGTTCTCCCGAATCCAAAAAACAAGATGGAATTCTTTTCGTACGAACTCCAGGAAAGGCAACGTCTGCTAGGAATAAATTAATAAATAGCAAATCAAAATGGACAGTTCATGCAATAGAAGATCATAGGAGTTTATCTATTTCAAAATAAAATTACTAGAGGCATGGAAATAGAATACAACTATTGTGGGATAATAAGTAGAACATTCAAAAGTGAGAAGAAGATAATTGGATCATTCTAAATCACCTAGGGTGGTTCATCAGCTCACAAGGAAACCTCTCGAACCTTACCATTTCAGAATTTAATGAAACTTTGCCGAATGAATCATTAGATTGTGTTTATAAAATGAAATAAATCTTAGATACAGAATCGAGCGGGAAGAACCAAAAAAATTGGTGTCCAAAATGATCAAGAAAATCGGTCGTTTTACCTTTCAAACACCAGGTGGTCTCAAATCGGTCTCAAATCAAATTCGAGACTCAAATCGGTCGGAAGATTTTATTATTTTAATAAGTATTATTTTCTCATATTTTCTTTTTTTTATTTTTCCTAATAGTAACTTCTTTTTTATTTCTTTTTCTTTTCTTTATTTTTGTGTTTAACTTTATGTTAAGATAATCTTATGTTATTAAGTGAAAAAGTTAAAGTGTGTTATTTAGTGAAAAAAGAAATGTAAGAAAAAATTAAGACAATAAAAACCCTTTTAAATATGAAATAGTAAAATAAACAAACACATAAATACAACGAATAAAAGCTTTCTAGAAATTCATAATATTTTTGTAATACTTATTAAAAAAATAACATCCTTCCCACGGATTAGACACTCGAAGTTATAAACTCTCAGTGCTATTATGCACTGGACCACTTCAAACACCTTCTACGCACCTCTCATTTTTAAGCTATTAAAAAAAATCAATGCCAAAACAAATAATCGAGGAGATTGATTTGTAATGGATCCAAAGCACAAAATATTTTATTGAAGTAAAACTGATCAGGAAGAGAAAAAGAAACTGGTTGGGTCACTGGCTGAGAAGAAACTCCCTAATGAAGGATGCACTGGAAGGAATGGTGAACGGTAAAAAAGTTCGAGGCAGAAGAAGATTTCAGATGATCGACAACATTATGATAAATGGATCTTATGTGGAGACGAAGAGGAAGGCAGAAAATAGGAAAGATTGGAGAATGCTGGGTTTGCAGTGAAGGACCTGCCCTTGGCAGAGAACTATGTATGTATATGTACCATCAGTATTTTTAATTCATAAAAATGCATTAATATTAGTTACATTTCAACGTTGTTACCATGTTACGACGCTGAACATATTAATGAAATTGATTTATCGATCATGTGTCTTTATATTATATATCATAACTAAGTCAGGTAGAAGGTTTCCCCCGTATATCTGATTCTATTCTAATTTATGTTTAAGAATCTTTCCGAATTTGGAAACTTTAAATTTAAATGAAAGACTTTGAATAAAATTACATTAGGAGTTAACAGATGGCGCTACTTTACTTTCCTAATAAAAGGTATAGGAAAGTACTAGGTTTCTTGGTTAGCCTAGATTAGACAAGGATAGACAGACGGATAAACAATAAAAGACAGGTTGACTCCTTCATTTACTTGGTATAGCCTTTCACAGAGCATTAGATAAATTAAAAGGAGAATTGAAATAGCTAGAAAGACTTTTATAGATATGAGAGATATAAATATATCTCCATTAATTTAAGGAATGTTATAAATGGACAACTCTCCTTTATGGATCTGAGACCTGGACTCTCAGTAGAGAGACAGAAAGAAAATTGGAGAGTTTTGAGATGTGGATTTTGAGAAGAATGTTTAAAATTCCTTGGATAAGAAAAATGAGTAATGAGAAGGTATTGAGATTGGTTGAATATGAGAGATCCTTGATTAAGACCATAAGGCAGAGAAAAATGAAATACTTCGTTTCAGCTGTCGAGACAAGACGATCTGCAGAGGTATTTGAAAGGTAAAACGATCGATTTTTGATCATTTTGGACACCAATTTTTGGCTCCTTCCCGCTCGATTCCGCATCTAAGATTTATTTCATTTTATAAACACAATCTAATGATTCATTCTGCAAAGTTTCATTAAAATCTGAATTTTTAAGGTTCAAGAGGTTTCCTTGTCAGATCTGAATGATAATTGTTTTATAGGTACAGAAACCCAATGAAATCAATGCTTAGTTTTTTTTTCCGAATTTATTTACAGCCTTTATATTATTTATTTTTTTAAATTCCAACATTTTTGTCATTTGTAATATGATTTTCACAAAGTTTTTTTACTTTAATAAAAGTTAGAGATTAATAAAAATTTATATCCTAATATAACTTTTTATTCTGAATCTAACGGCACAGTTTGTAATAGGAGTTTCTAAGATACAGCCTAGCACGGCTTAAACAATTAAAACAACAATATGGGTCTTTTTTAAAAACTCTGAAAATATTTTTTACAAGCAATTGAAAGTCTAAATAATGCTACGAAAAAAAATCAGAAAGCTGTTTGAAAAAAAAAATGTTAAATTTAGCGTTTTATAATTTTGGCAGTGTAATAGCTGTTAAGCTATTTTCTATACTAACGCACTTACAACTGTTAATCAATAACAACATTAAGATTGGCACTGCTAGAAAACATCAACATCAATGTTTTTAAACAGTTTTACCCTTTATGCAGAATGATTCAAACGCCGATTGAAATTCGAAATTATTGTCACAACAAACAATTTTCATGTTTGTGTAGGTCCATTTCAGCCTGGCACAGGGAAAGTTGGGGACACCATAAAGTATTCAAGAATGGAATATGATTCATTACGAATAAATCACTATCAATTTGAAGCAATAAAAACTAAGTGCAAAGTCTAAGTTTATGATATTAAAAAAATTAGGCAGTGTGTTGCTTAGTTATTGAAAAAAAACATTGTTAGATGTCTCTGCAAACGTAATAAAGCAAGGCTTAACTCCGGAAAAAGAAAGGTAAAGAAGGCTATGGGTTCAAAAGTAACAAAAGTCTTTCAAACATATCCTTCGTAGACAGAACGAACTGCAATGAGGAACTAATTAAAGAAAAAAAACATCTTCAAGACAAAAAGTTTTAAAAATTCTACTATTTATATATTACAAGCTGATCAGTTCAGAAAATTGTGAATGAGTTGAATGTTTCGCAGTCAAAAAATCAAAAGCTTTGAGGAGGGAACAAGTGAGACGAAGAAGAAATCGTGGAACAGTTTTAGGAAGATGATGGAATCTCCCATGTTTGTCCGGCAAAAAAGAGTTTGTTCTAAGTACAGAAATACGGCCTCACTCACAAAAAAGGGGTGTTACTTGCAAATCTGAAGGAACTTTACTTGGAATCTAAATCACCATGGAACAAAGACAGATGTTTTACCTGTGGGTGTAATTCATTCAGTTGATGTTTAGATACAGTTGTCGGCTGTTGCTCTGCCTCGTAATTAGGAATACAAACCAATTAGAAATAGTTTAGTCTCTCGATAAAAGAGAATGCGCGAGAAGTGCCCAGAGAGTAATGAGATTTTGAATATGATTTCGAAATTGTTTTGATTAGCATAATTTTGACAAAGAAGACTGTATCAATTATAAACAATGGATTCATGAAGGGCAAAGAAAAATGGTCACACTTACAGCTGCTGATCAAGCAACAGTTCACTGCAAAATCACAAGCATCTTATTTGTGATTTCTTAAAAAACAACCTAATGGCTAACAGTTATTCTTGTTGATTCTGCTAAAAATTATTCTGTTGTTTGTCAAGATGCTGTGCTGGGCTTCCGTTAGAATAATGATGAAGCCACACTCCATCCAATTACATTTTACTGTCGTAAAGCATTGTATTGTGATGTTTTAGAACGTCTTAGCATGTGCATAGTTAGTGATTGTCGTGAACACGTTGCTACATCAGTGCATTTATTCGTCAGTATTGTCAACTGATACCTATACTGAAGTTGTTTCAACATTTTAGTGATGGTCTCAATGCACATTATCAAAACTGAAAAACTTAATTTGGGTTATCATGAAACGGAAATGGATATAAAGCTTTATTTGCAACATCAACATGTAAGGAATCAGCAGTGAAGCGAAATGTTTAGCAATTCGTTCAGCTTCCAGGATTCAGAACAAATAAGACTTCCTCAAACAGCGTCTGCAACTAGGAAGAAAAATATGTTTCTGGAATTACCTTTTTTCTATGAGTCACAGGAGTGTATTAATAACCATGTATCAGTTATTGCAGAACGTCTAAAAAATGCAGAACTAATTTCAGGTATTAGAAATCATGACAAATTTAAGCTTTTACCCATTTCAAAGTTAATAATGTTTCAAAATATTTGCTGGACACGGTACTGCTATAAATAGTACAACATGTCTGTGATTGACGATGATTTTTCAAACCGTGACTGCTTCGTATGGAAAGAATTTTTTTTTTGTTTAAAAATGAAAAATGTATTTCAATAAGAAACTATAATTTTCAAAAAGAACTATAGTGCAGGCAAATTAGACAAAAAGTTGGCCGAACCCGAATATTTGAAATAACAAGCTAAAAATTGGTAGAAATGTTACGGATGATGTTCTAATTGAAATCCTGAAATTCCCAAAAAAATCTACCTTGGGGAAAATCCGCCATTTTGGAAAAACCTCTGTCTTATAGAATTTTTCGAGTTTTAAGGATAGCGACTGAACCGAGAGTCCGATTGTAATCGTTTTTGCTCTAAATTGATTATAATATCTATTACAGTTAAAAACATTAAAAGGTTTGAAGAAAAAATGGTATTGTAATGGAATAAGCTGGGTAAAAATGTAATTTTAGAACCAAAAACTGGTCGAAAAGAGCATAATATCCTGTATACTTTGACTTACATTTGTATAACGTGTGTACGTGACTGAAACAAATTAAACATAGAAAAGCCAGTTTAAAAACTTTCGTTATTGATTAAAACTCTTCAACTGCAGTTTTAAAAGAAAAAAACAAGACGCGCCGATGAGCAAACCAAACGAAAGAATGATATAATACTGTATTTCCACTCTGCGGGACATCTCAACTACAAAAATTTGCTCACATATATTTACAACAAATGCTGAAGCTCGAGGATGTTATGACTCCCTTGGAGTTCCATCAATTTGTCAAGGAAGGCTGCTTCACTGTCAGGAGAACTGCAAAGTTCTGGTCAGGCATATGGACCGATATGACCATAGAGTAAGTGTTGATAAGAAACATGAAGACGGCGGGTGGGCTCACACGTGGACGTGGATTGAGGGATAACGTCATTGCTCGACGGGTTTGCGCCATGCTTCATCTGCAAATATAATAATAGATGCCACTGAAAGGTTTTGTGGAGTCTTCACCGAAACCTCTGACCAACATGTGGAGCTCAGAGAGTCTCGGCAAGTGAGAGATAAGGCAGACGTTCGCAAGATCGTAGACTGGCTCCAGTCCCACCATCGTTTTAACGACTCAACGAACCTTACACCTTAACGATACAGTTAACTGTGATGTGGCTCTCTCCCGTGGTTTGCAAGCAATGAAATCAACAACAGGTCAACAATTCAGTAACGTCCACAAAAAATGGGTTTAACGTTTAATTTTGTTTGTTTATTCTGTGTTGGGCCTAACAGTCATCTCCAAATAGATTTGACAGCACGTTAAACCCATTTTTGTAGCTTTGTTGCGGCCTTTGTTGTTTTGTCTTTTTGTGATTTATTGCTGTTCGCCTACTAGTTGTAGGGAACATTGCCGATATTGCCTCTCGGCTTTTCGGTAATTTATTTCATTGCCTTTTGCCTTCGGCGAGGTCGTAGCCAGGTTGGCTCATGGCTTCACCTTAGGACTGCCTCTCCGATTCATTTTTATCGAGGGGGCTGGCTAGAGCTGAAGATCCAGTAGAATGGTGAAACAGCTGTACTCTAGTCCCCCTCATAAAAATGAATCTGAAAGGCATTTTGTTTGTTTATTCTGTGTTGGGCCTAACAGTCATCTCCAAATTTTCACTATATTCTCCATCTTGTTTTATAACAATATTTCGATCAGCTACGAATTCCTTTCTTCCTTGTTGGTGTTTTATGGCGCAAAAGCAGCTGCGGCTAAGCTGCGCTAATCCTTTCTTCCTGATCTTCTGCATTTTTAGGGATAAATCCCTTCTACTAAATTCGTAAAGATTTAAAGCTAATACTTTATGACAATCAATACTCAATATCTTCGTATTCTAAGCAATAAACGATATCATCTCAAAAATAATGTAGCTAACAATTTATGCAATAAACTATTATGAATTAAACACATTCAATATTACATTAATTTATAAGAATTTCTCTATGTTATTCATATTATTTTTAAACTGAATCATCCTATTAATAGGCAAAAGTTCTACGATCTTTGTAAATTTGTAATTTGAATTAACCAATCACAGTGCAGCGTTGGAATACGTCAGGTATGATGTCAAGTTAATGTTTAAAGATGGCGTCTCTACTATTTTCTCCACTTCACCACAACGGATCGCGATTATACAATTATTATCAGCTTATTGAGATTTTCTTTCCCACAGAAATGAAGTTTACACTGAAATGCATGAAGTTCATGCGTCAAAATTTATCAGAGAGTTTGTAAAACCTCGGTTTTTACACAATTTCAGCTGTGTAGCCACACTCTCTCTACTCAACAAGTAGGAGACAATGACAATTGCCGTCATTGTTGTCCAGACAGGATTATTGGTATTGGCTGTTGGACATACGTTATTGTTATTGTTATTGTTGAAACTGGTAAATCAATTTTTTATTTCCTTTTATTTTAACAAAATTTGACTTTGTCATTCAAATTATATGTGGGCTGTTGCGGAAGTAATGGCTTTTAAAAAAATGAGCTTAGAACATCTTTTTCAATCTTGTGTTTTTCAAAAATTTCAGGGCATTTAAAAAATGTGCCATTTTCTTTACTTCCGTTAATATTGTCTCAATTTCGACGGAAATTCAGAAGCAGGTTGCCATTATGTTTCATGAGAAACCGCAGCGCTGGCTACTACGAAAGTGGTAAATCAATTTTTTATTTTTTTGTATTTTAACAATATTATAATATTATTTTAACAAATAAGCCGATATTCGAATTACATATGGGTTGTTAGTCATGGCTTCTAAAAAAATTAGCTTAGAACATCTTCAATCTTGTGTTTTTTAAAAATGTGGAATTTGTTTTACTTCCGTGAATTTTTCACGGGTCGCAACTAGTATTCGATTATTTTGACTCCATTTTTTATTCCTACATTTGAAACTGTTTATAATCAAAGCATTCCGCACTAAATCCTTCTTTATCATTTTTTATCTTATAATAATCGGATCAGGATTGTGATTATTTTTGCAGCAATGATCCGCCCAATGAGATACGTTATTTTTACGATTTCTAGAAGCCAATATGTTTTTTCTAACACGTTCTTTTAAAGTTCGCTCTGTATTTTCAAAATACGCTTCCCACATTTCAACTTAAATACTATCCCCATAGCATCTAGTTTCTCATCTTTGTTTTTGTTTTTTGTTTTTTCTTCTTTTTTTCTTAATCTACATATAATTTTGTTATCATTAATTTGTATAATTTTGACATTATTTTCTTCACACATTTTTCTAATATTCACATTAGATACTATTCTTGGTTGGATAGGATAATCAAAATGCAACCAGGAATGGTATCCAATACGAATATTAGAAAAAAAGTGTGAAGAAAATAATGGATCAGTTTTTAAGTTGGATTAAAGAAAAATCTACTAACCATGATTGAAAAATCCGTTCAACCATGAAGAATGTGCAAAATGGACAAACAGCGAAGTGAAATAGTCAGTCATGTTTTTCTTAGTATAGTATATCATACAGTTTGGTACGATCATTTAGTTTGGTTTAATGTGTTTGGGAACCTAAGCAGTAGTCAGATATAGAGAAAACAGGAAGAAAGGGGGGGGGGGACAAAGATGAAACGAACGGTCAGGTAGGACTGGGAACCATCCAAAATGGGTGGAATTTTTCTTTTGATATTTTCTTATTATTATTTTCTTTTCATTTGTTTTGATTTTGGTTTAAAAATTGCGGACATTTTGTTTAATTCCCGAAGAGTACCCTTTCTTTTTCTTTTTTTTAGGTCACCTGAGCCTCCTCTTTCCGGAAAAAAAAAAAGGTTCCTGATTAAAGCTACGTTTTAGAATTTATCTTACCTTTTTGCGGTGATGCTGACAAAATCAAAACAGACATCAACGCCCAAACTAAGCAGCAGTAGGTCATTGCTAAAAAACAAAATAAAACATTCTTTCATTAGCGTCTGTTTTGGATTCCTCTGAACATTAGATAAAATCACAGCTATTAAATAAAAAAAGTTAAGTATCACATTTAAAATTATAAATATCATAAAATCACTATCTAAGATATCCAACCATAGAGAAATACATAAGATAGAGAACATTAGAATACAGTCCGTTTTTGTTTAGGAGAGCCTTCAGCGCTTTTGCGCAAGCGTCAGGTCTCCTGCGATTTCTTCCAAATAGGAACGAGGAAGATGGGATGTTTACTTTTTATAGTTTTAGTTTACTAGTAGCTGGGTTCTATTTGCGCTTTTCGGGAAAGAATTATGGAAAGAATAAATACTATTGCAAAAATAACAGATACTAAAAGAAAAACAGTATTTCTCATTTTGCTTTGTTAAAAGAAAAACAGGTTTTAAGAAAGTGCCCATCTCAGCGTATCACTCCTTTGTGGGGTAGAATCGTTCAAAATGACGTTGATCCATTTGCAGAATGAGTTATCTTATGACCCGTTAGATGCAAATAAATAAAGTTTCATGAACATCTGTGATGGTGTGGTGAACTCATCTGATATGGAGTAACCGTGGAGTGTTCAAAGTCAAAATTGAAGAGTCACGTTTTCAATGATTTTTCGATATTCGCGTCCTAAGGAGGATAACAACGAGGAGGGGAGGGGGGCAAACTTTCTTGAAAGGTACGCTATCTCGAAAACCATTTATACTCGAGTAAAAATCGGGAAAAATATTCTTTATAAAAAAATGAAGAAATGCATTCAATGGTTTTTCAAATAAAAAAAAAAAAAGTTTTGAAGTTAGTTTCTTATTAGATCAGATATCCATTATACAGAGACTAAGTTTGAATCCCTGGAGAGGAGAAACCACAGTGGGGCAACAGATTTTAAGCTGTACTCTAAAGAAGAAGTATTTGGGGAGTGGTTTTGAGGGACCTTTGTTTTGCTGTTGTTGGTTGGTGTTTTATGGCGCAAAAGCAGCTGCGGCTAAGCTGCGCCAAGAAAGGTAAAAAGGAAAAGAAAAGAAAATGGAATGAAAATGAACTACATGTACCTAGCTAAAAAGGACAAAAAACAAGAAAAGAACAGGTAGTGCACAAGGCAAGATGATAGGATATAGGTAAAATGATAGGTATATAGAAGAAAAGTAAAAATCTGAGAATTACAATAGAGTGGCCAGGTCACATTGCTGAATGAAGTGTAAAACTGATGAAATGGGTAAAAGATCATTATCATTTAAAAGCAAGGAAATAGGAAAAGGAACGTGAAATTTAAAAAGAGGATAAAAGCACTGACGACGATGTTGAGTAAAAGCAGGACAGTCAATTAAAATATGATGGACGGTTAAAACAACGTTGCACGTAGAACACTGGAGAGGTGGACGATTGAGCAGTAAGTAGCTATGTGTGAGTCTTGTATGGCCAATCCTCAGACGCACCAGAAGACCATCCTTCTGGCGAGTTGGAAACAGTCGAGTAGTAGGAGAGGATAATAAAGGACTGGCAAGACGAAGTTTATTGCCGTGAAGAGCATCCCATTCGTGTTGCCAAGCAGATCGGAGACGAGAACGTATAAGTGCGTAGATGTCAGAGGCCGAAGTGGAGATCCATCGCAAGGGTAGACTAGCAGCAGACTTTGCGAGAGAATCAGCGTAGTCATTGCCGACAATGCCGACGTGGCCTGGGATCCAGCAGAAAATGATAGTGCAACGGTGAAAACGCTGTAAAAAATCTAAAATGGATAAAACAAAAGGGTGACCCTTCAGGGTGTGACTGCACAGTGCCCGCAAAGCGCTCTCAGAATCACTGTAGATAAGTGTGTGCGTAAACTTCTCCTGCAAAGCATACTGTAACGCTAGAAAGATGGCATAAAGCTCAGCAGAAAACACAGATGCCTCAGAAGGAAGATGAACAGCATGACTGAAAGTAGCAGTGTAAAAAGCAGCTCCAACATAATCTGCACCTTTAGATCCGTCGGTATAGAAAATGTTGAAATTAGAGTGGCGGGACAAATGATCCTGATGGAGAGGCTGAAAGACTTTCGAGGGTGTGTTGATTTTTGCAAAAGTACGAAGAGAGAAATCACAGTTCGGTAGAGGATATTTCCAATGCGCGGATGGTGAAGTAGGTAGAGTGGCAATGTGAAGGTCAGTGAGACGTAGTGTAGTGAGCCAAGTCGTCACCCGATGTCCAAACGGTGGTATAATGGAAGGACGATTGGTGAAAAGACGTCGTTGACGGGGACGACACACACATTGATGAGCAGGATTATTTGGAAGTGAAGAAATACGGGCGAAATATTGGAGACAAAAAACTTGTCGACGAAAGTGCAGGGACGGTTCCAGAGCCTCTGCGTACAGGTTGGGAATCGGTGAAGTACGGAAAGCACCGAGGCAGAAACGGAGGGCCTGATGGTGTATAGGATCAAGTGTCCGAAGGACAAACGGCCGCGCAGAGCCATAATGCAGCCATAATCCAATCTGGATCGAATAAGGGCTCGGTAAATGCGCAACAAGGCCAAGCGATCACCACCCCATTTGGAATGCGAAAGCACTTTGATACAATTTAGTTTTAAAAGACACCGTTTCCGAAGGTCAAGTATGTGATTCTTAGAAGTCAATTTCTTATCAAAAATGAGGCCTAAAAATTTATGCTGAGACACACATGGAAGTGAGACGCCACCAAGAGTCAGCTGCGGATCAGGAAAAAATTCCCTGACGTCGAGTGAAATGGACACACACAGTCTTGGATTGGGAGAAAGTAAAACCATTAGAAACACTCCAAGTCTGCAACTGATGTAGAGCTAACTGCAGTTGTCGTTCAATTAGACGTAAATTAACAGAACTGCAAGAGATCTGTAAGTCGTCAACATATAAAGAGTGGTGAACCGACGAAGGCAAAACAGAGATGATGCCATTAATCTTTACAGAAAAAAGGGTAACGCTCAAGACACAGCCCTGTGGTACTCCGAGTTCTTGAGGATAACATGTAGAGAGCGTAGATCCTAGACGTACTTGAAAGGTACGATTCGCAAGAAAATTGCGAATGAAAATAGGCATGTGACCATGAAGACCGTAATGATGAAGATCTTGTAAAATGCCAAATTTCCAGGTGCGATCGTATGCCATCTCCAAGTCAAAGAAAATGGAGACGAGGTGTTCTCTATTAACAAATGCAGTGCGAATAGCATCTTACAAACGTACAAGATGGTCAACCGTAGAGCGATGCTGCCGGAATCCACACTGTGTGATAGCGAGAAGTTTATTGGTTTCAAGATACCATTGAAGGCGGCGATTTACCATGCGTTCAAGCGTCTTACATAAGCAGCTAGTGAGGGCAATGGGGCGATAATTATTTGGATCAATGGCGTCTTTAATTATTTGGATCACCAGGTTTGGCAAAAGGAATGACTATAGCTCGTCGCCAACTATCAGGAAATAAATGTTCCAACCAGATTTTATTAAAGATGGACAGAAGAACATTCAACGACGAAACGGATAAGTGTCGCAACATCACGTAATGAATTCCGTCAGGGCCGCAGGCAGAATTTTTGCTGGTGTCTAGTGCAAACAATAATTCCTGTAAACTAAAAGGAAGATTGTATGGTTCTCTGTTGGAAGAAGAAAACTTTAAAGGAATAGCTTCAGCACGGTCTTTAATCGTTTGAAAAGTAGGAGATAAAAGTGCAGGGCTGGAATTCCGTGCAAAAGCACGTCCAAGGGCTTCAGCTTGTGCGGAGATAGTAGCTATTTCTTTTCCATCTTCTTTCAGTATGTGCATAGATTGAGATCTGTACTTTCCGTGCATCTTACGAATGTTATCCCAAAGGGTCTTTGAAGACAAAGTACAAGTTAGTGATGAAACAAAACGTTGCCAAGACTCTTTCTGACTAATGCGACGAATACGACGAGCAGAAGCACGTGCTTGTTTAAAAGCTAAAAGATTGGCCGAAGTGGGATAACGGCGGAAAATGTTCCAGGCTTTCTGCTTAAGTTTCTGTGCAGACGTACAGTCACGAGTCCACCAAGGTTTGGGATGCAGAGGGAATAGTCCAGATGTTTGTGAAATTGTTGCTTTGGCAGCACAATGATATAAGTGACCTCGTCAATAAGTTGATCAATGATAGCTGAAAGATCAATGGCCTCCAGATTACAACGGCTAGTAAAAGTTATCCAATCTGCAGAGTCAAATTTCCAGCGAGGATGACAAGGTAATGAAACATCAGAACGAGATAGCTCTTTGAGAAGGATTGGGAAATGGTCACTGCCACCAGGGTCGTTGAGAACATCCCATGAGAAATGGGGGAAGAGCGAAGCAGAACCTATAGCTAAATCAATAGCAGAAAAGGATATTGGCGAGGATGTGTAGTGAGTTGCGGCGCCTGTGTTAAAGATACAAAATTACGCTGAACTAAAAGATCTTCAATAACAGCACCTCTAGGATTGGTGGATGAAGAAGCCCAGACAGGAGAATGAGCGTTGAAGTTTCCAACTAATAGAAACGAGTCGGTAATTGATCCAGAAGATGAGCAATGTCTGTAGGCGAAACAGGGGCTGTGGGGGAAAGATATAAGCTACAAATAGTGAAAAGGCGGCTGGTGGAAAGGCGAGCAGCAACAGCTTCCAAAGGAGTCGTAAGTGGAACACAGGAGGATGGAGTGTCATGTCGTATAAAGAGACAAACGCCTCCGCCGCTTCTATCGGTCCGCTATTTACTCAGCATGGAATACCCAGGAAGAGAAACTGTGTCGTTTCCTGTAAGAAAAGTTTCCTGCAGACACATACAGACTGGATGATTTGTAGAAAGGAGGGCTTTAACATCGTTCAGGTTGGAGCGAAGTCCTCGACAATTCCAATACAATAAGGCCATTAAAAGGTAAAAAAGGGTAAAAGCCTAAAAATCAAGGTGGAGGCGCTGGTGGTGCCCTAAAATTAGGGTGTTTGGAGGAGTCCTCCAGATCGTCTTCATAAAACCGTCTGGGAGAGAAATGTCTCCGGCGGCCACGAGAAGGTGAATGTGAACGTGAAGTGGTGCGATGAAAAGGTCTGTGTGGAGATACAGATGGTCGTTTCTGTATAAAGTTGAGACCGGCTGGAATAGTAAAAGGACTTGAAGAAACTGGCAAAGACAACATGGTGGATTGTGACGTAGATGGAGTTGATTGTGACGGGACTGTTGTGGTAGGAGTAGCAATGTTTTGAAATATGGTTGAAAAGGACTCCCGAGGAGGACAAGTGATGTCTGTTTGACAGGAGATTGAAGCAGTCTGTTTGGATTTTACCGCAAAAGAGAAAGTCTTCTGGGCCGGCGCAGCAGAAAGCATCCTCCGGGCCTCGGGATAAGAAAGAGAATGTTTCACTCTGATGGTCTGAATCTCCTCCTCCTTCCAGCGAGGACAAGATCGAGAGTATGAAGGATGGTCTCCAGAACAATTGACACACTTGAGAGGCGAAGTGCACGGTGTAGACTCGTGGGATGGCTCACCACACTTAGGGCAGATGGACTTGCCACGACAAGCTGCAGAGCCATGACCATAACGTTGGCACTTAAAGCAGCGCAAAGGGTTCGGGATGTAAGGACGCACAGGACAGCGGAGATAGCCAGCTGTAACACTCGTGGGCAGTGTGGAGGTGTTAAAAGTAAGAACAACTGTTCGAGTGGGTACTTCCTTATTGTCACGACGAACGTTAATCCGTCGGACAGCAGTCACACCCTGCGAAGCAAAGCCTTCGAGAAGGTCCGCATCACATAGACCGTCCAGATCAGGTTCGCGGATTACGCCGCGACTAGAGTTCAAACTCTTGTGCTTAGTGACAGATACCGGAGTATCTGCCAGAGTCGTCAAATTAAGAAGTTGGTCCACAGCTTTTGAAGAAGGTAGCTGGATTATCAAATCGCCAGACTGGAGTTTCTTGACTGACTTGATATTTGAAGTTACACCTGAAAGTGCTTTGGAGATGAGAAAAGGGGACAGTTTAGACAAAGGTGTCTCAGGGGTTAAGGAATGCATAATTAGAAAGGTCGGACTGGTAGTAGAAGAAGAACGAACATCGACGGTGTGGGAATTGCTTCCCAATAAAGGAAAAAAAGAAGATGTATCCATACAAAAAAGATTTAGCTAAACAGTCACCAGGCAGCTATCCCCATATCTGCCTGGAAGGCACTGCCGAAGCAGTTTAAATACTGAGGGTGTTGCCAGGTGATTTTTTTTTTTGCCCACAGGGATCGTTCATGACACTAAAATAACCCCGTAGTGCCACACATCCATCAGCACGATGCCTTCCCCCTTGGATTCGGGGGCGGGCGATTAGGACCCATGGAGAGTAGCTCATGGAAAAGAGAACCCTCCATGGGTGGTCCCCTCATCACGTACAGGAACCCGCACCGAGGGGACCTTTGTTTTAAGTAGGCTGTGGATCAACTCTGATGGAGCAGTTTTAGTGTGATGTTCATACAGAGAGAGAAACAAAACAAAGTTCAGATGGAATAAGAAAACTTCGAATCAAAGAATCATGTGTTAAGTTTGATGTAAATACACTTTGAGTTATTGAAGGGTTTGATCTTTTATTAGTACACAAGGACTTCCAACATCTCAAAAGAAACAGGATTTTTTATTAATAGAAAAAGGGAATGTATTAAGAACAAAGAAAGACAGTTTTTTTGTATTTCTTTTTTTTTAGTTTGTAGAAAATCCGGCGTGTTTTAATGTAAATCAATGTAGGAGAAATTTTAGTTTGTAATAAGCGTTAGTTTGTAATAACATTGTAACGTATGCATTCAGTTTGTTTGTTTTTTTTCAAGTGACATCATATTACAGTTTTATCTTTCACCACTGGTTCCTCTGTAAAGTAGTCCTTAAAATAGGCTCCACACAAGAGTCTTTCGAGGCCTTAAATTCTTTCTCTTCAATGGATTTGTAGATAGGACTGCTTCCAGAACAAACTAGTTTCATCTAACACTTGTTTCTGCTATTTTGCTTTGAAGACATTCTTCAGCGGCAACGAAATCATCTTGAGATTGTGCAAAGCATCAGAGAGATCAGAAACCCCCTTCCCCAAAGGCATTTCATCTTTCGTCAGATTTTCATATAAACTCTTCACCTTCTCTTCGCTACAGACAAAGACATGTTTTGTTCTGCTCCACCATTCTTTCCAGTATCACAACTTGATAACGCTGAGATTCGTGGATGAATGAGTGTTCTTACGAATTGTTTCAACACGAATGTTGATCACTGATTAAATATCACTTCTAACGAAACGATTCGTAAGTTTCAAATTCACCTCTAAAGAATAATATTTCCTTTTCTTTACTTGGACTTTCTTCTTTTTTTTTCAGTCTTCGATTTCTTTTTCTCTTTCCCGACATCTTTCTCAAAGGGTGGAAAAGTTATTGACAGATAATAAATATATAATAAAAATAATATTGCAAAGATCAATAAGACAACACCACAGAAAATGGACGAATGGGTTAGTCATTACCCTGAGATATTGAACTGAAATACCAAGGTTTGGACCATGTTTATAACAACGTTTTCAACACCGCAATATTCTGCGCACGTGAATTGAACCAGAAATCCTGTTGTTTGTTTTTGTTGCTGAGCGAGTGCAGTCAATGTTAACATATGTACATTAGTGTACGAATGGCTCCACGAGTACCGATTTGGTGGGAAGGGTACGTTGTAGCCCTTTCCGATGCGAAAGATTCTTATTCAAGAATAATAGAAATGTGTAAGCAACGAAATTTTAAAACTTCCAATTCCTTTATTAGTCGAATTATTGCTGAGTCACGTTTGAAGGCTTTTAGTGAAGTGAGGAAGAAACTCGACGGCCGCAAACCACATCCACGAAGCATTGCCACTCCACCTGTTGTCTACAAGGTTACACAAAACATTATGAAAGAAAACTCCAGCACACATAGAAGTCTTCCAGAACAAAGGTGAGTTTCCAAAACAACAATAACACGCATAATTCGCAGGGACCTGCATCTAAAGAAGCACTACAAAGCAAATGTTTATAAGGCTGTTACTTCGAATAGGCACTTGGAATATATGTACTTTATACAGGGCAGGCGAAGCCCAAGAATTGATATTAGAACACCAACGATATAAAATTGATATCTTAGCCATTAAAGAATCCAGATGGATAGGACAAGGAATGATACCAATTCAAGACAGGATTATCATCTATGGAGGTAATGATACAAATAAACACGCACTGAATACTGGCTTTCTGATCACTAAGAAATTATGGTCATCGGTCATAAACTTTGATACATTCAACAGTAGGATGAGTAAATTAAGATTAAAAGGAAACACCACAAACATTACCATTATAAATGCTCATGCACCAACCGAAGACAGTGAGATTGACATCAAAGAGGCATTCTATAATGACCTAGAAAATGTACTTCACAGTGTACCAAATAATGATCTTGTTTTATTGGTTGGGGACATGAATGCTAAAATTGCTAAAGAAATTATCTTCCGAGATATTATTGGACAACAAAGCCTAGATGATACAACAAATGATAATGGAATAAGATTTCATTTGGCAGCTGAAAAGGGTTTAATCATCAGTAAACAGATGCACAAAAATACACACAGACAAACATGGGTATCACCCGATGGTTATACAAGAAATCAAATTGATCATATACTTATCAACAGACGTTTCCAGACAAGCATACAACAGGTACAAAGCTACAGAGGTGCGGATTGTAATACGGATCATTTTATGGTTGTAAGTACAGTATGCATTAGGCTCAATACCACTTATTGTAGTAAGAGACCTACAAATAACAAATTTCATATTGAGCTTTTGAAAGACAAGGACATTAAAAAAAAAGTACTCACAGTTTCTAGATGCAGAATTGAGTAAGACTAATAAAGAAATTAATAATAAAGATACAGATAATAAATGGCAGAACATCAAGACCTGCATTACAGCAGCAGCAATGGAGTGTCTGGGTAGAGACACTGAACATAAAAGAAACCCATGGTTTGATGAAACCTGTAGGAAAGTGATGGAGGAGAGAAGACTGGCAAGACTTCAATGGATTAGCATCAACAACAATAACATATTAACTGAAGAAGAATTTAAACATAAAAACATAAATATCACACGAAGACAAAAGAGACAATTTCAGAAACAAATAATCCAAACTATTGACGAAGACAAAATAGAATAAGAAATATGTATAGAGAAACGAATAAGATTAGAAATGGATTTCAACAAAATATAATGGCAAATAAAAACAAATCAGAATAACTTATAACAGACGAAAAAATACAAAGGAAAATCTATTATGGGAACATCCAAGATTATTGTTAATAAATTACAAAAAATCAGTTGCAATTCAGATACAGTATCAATAACCGAAACCCACAATTGAAATTTACACATCTCTCTACCCAAAAATGATCTCCTTAGATGTCAGTAATCTCATTAACTCCATCAGAGACATCTGTCTAATATAACAACATTAAAGGAAGGAAGGTGCTATTGTAGTTTACAAGAAGTGATGCAGCTCAACAATTTATTATTTCGTTTACAGATCTTTACCTTTAAAATGTACATTCAAAATTCAGATACCTTCAAGGGCCGACCATCCTCCACAATATTGACAGAACGGCGTTTAAAGAATATCTCTATTGATCAGATCATTACTATATATGTAGCTACGTTGATATTTCTTCTTGATTATTAATGAAAGTTACACAAAAACGATATTAAAAGATTCCAACGGCATAAACCAATCCACTATGAGAAAGAAAATTAAGGTCACACATCTGGACATAAGTAAACATGAAAAAGGCTTTGACACGACGGTGTTTCGGATTCTTACAGATGTACGCATAGAGATTAAATATTTTTGTGCGGTGCCGGACAAGTGAAACTCTATCCGCATGGCAGTTGATAGACCATAATGCTCCAACCAAAAACTTAATCATGAAATAATGCAATAAAGGATATCTTTTTAAACACCGGCTTTCCAAAGACGAAATGTATTCACAGGTTCCTAAGGATGGCGCAACAAACTAAAAATGGCAGTATGCATCTTCAATTAGGCAGCAGCAAAAACCTGATACAGCCCAAATCGACTTAAATCACAAATATCTATCGATGAGATGAAGCCAAGATCAAAAATTTAAAAACAACCCTTGGAAGTGTGGGAATAGGAATTGCAAGGAAACGTCAAAATAACATCGGAAATAAAAAGAAAAGAAACAGAAGGTGATACGATTTCAAAAAAACAAAATGTCATTTATGAGAACACGATGTCAAAATACCAGTAATAAATCAAGTCACTACCTGGGGGAAACAAAAATGTGTATCAAGGAACACGTTAAAAAAGGAAAGATAAATTATTCCACGACATTTCACTGCAAAAATACAAGCCATGAATTTGACATTTCTAATCCTATTGTGTGGCGAAAAAAAAGATTATTATTTGAGTAAATTCTTTGAATCGGGATGATTACATTATTACAAAGTTATAACCAGGACTTATCAATCAAAAATGTTTTGAAATATGGATTATAAATTGTGTATTGCCTATCACAGGGGAAAAAAATATCAATATACGACACTTAAAGCAGGACTATGAAAAGACAGAATCAACAGATGGAGCTCAGGACAGTATTTCAGATAGCGAATCCCAACGAGGGATGACGAGACCAATGGAGTATCCACAGTCATGTGACAAAGAGCCCTGACAAGATGAGGCCTTAAAACGTAGTGAGTTTAATGAGTTTTATTTTTAAATTGCAAATAGTGCAAGTATGGTCGGCTATATCCAATGATCTTCATCTGTTCCCGTGGAGTGACGTTTCTCTTGTCTGACGCTAGATATCACTGCCTGACTTAGCATCTGACTTTTGCCTGTTCATCATTGGAAAGTTTGCTGTATTCAACAGTCTGTATTCTTGTGATTTTTACTTGTAAATGTCCAGTTAATCTGGACGAAACATGTCGTTTTTAATATGTTAAATATGTTTTATCTCCTTCGTTTGTGTGTTGGCTTTATTATTTTAATTATATAATTACAAACACACATAAAATTTATTCTAATTTACTAAAGGTTTGATAAACTTCTAAACTTTTAAAAATTTTTAAAAATTATAGCTACAAAATCATTAAACTTCTTATTTACTTCTCGTTCAAAAAATGTGTGTTGTGTTATATGCTCAAAAAAAACAGTTGGAAATTTCTTCAGAAATGAAAAATCAACCACAAGGAAAAAAAATACATTGGATAATAATAAAAAGTATTAAGTCATTGACCAAATAAATATTAGTGGCTATTCAAGTATTAAGTAAGCATTCAAAGGGTTTGCTTTGTTTTGCTGACAAGGGGTCGAAGCAATGATTACGTAAGGCAGATCATTTTTTTTTCTTTTCCTTCCTTTCATCGATTTTGGTCAACTATGGACCACGGGCTAACCCTACCTGATAACGTCAGGGTGAGGCAAGGAAATTCCAGAAGGATTCACATCCCGTCCAGAAATAACCCTGAGATAGTAAGTCCCAGGGAAGAAACGGACGAAACACAGAAGAAAGAAACAGGCATGCCAACACCGGGATTCGAACCCAGGTTCCGACACATCGGCCACACGGCAAGACCATCGTCTAAACCGCTCGGCCATGTATTTCAGTGGTATTCACTGTTAATGATTTGGCAAATCTTAAGGTGGGGGGTACTTGCCTATTTTTGCTTACAGGTGGGGGGAAACAGCCCCTTATATGATTCTCTAATTTTGATTTTGTCATTGAAGTTCATTCAAATGAAATGAGTTGATTTCCATCACTTGCGTCGTTCAACATCTAAATTCAAAGAAATAAAACAAACAAGGAAATGGAAGACCAACCTTTTTTGTTTTGTTTTTTCGAATTACTTTTTTTTTTTGTTCTAAATCTCCTTGGTGAGAAATAAAACAGATTAAAATAACAATTTGTATCTATAGGAACGTCTAAGAAATCTATTGTGGTTTTAAGTTTTCTAACAATTTCTTCATTATCATGTGATCAATGAAAAATCAATTCTTTTTATTTGATTTTCTTTCTCTAGATTCAACTCCACGTGGTTGTAGCCAATATTCTTTCCAATTCTGTGCGTCAATGATTAATAAATGACTGTCTGTTACTGAAGCTCTTTCATAATTAGGCTTAACTAAATTGCAATTAACATTTCCAATCGTTCTTTGTTCGGTAGAATATTACTACATTATTATATAATCTATTATATAATCTAGTAAATCCATGCTTTCTTTACATTAGATCTTCGTAATAATCCAAAGTAAAAACTGAAATCGTGAATCAACGTAGACATTCAAAGACCGTTGTTGATTTTACTAAACATTTATAAGTTACAGTACCACACTTCTTCTTCAATTCCCATCTGCTTCTTAACATATTTGTAAAATAAATACTTCTGCAACGCCTCTTACGATATTAAAACATATCTTTAATACGAATTTTCGGAAGATAATTCCTTTCTTCCTTCTTCAAGTTTTTTGATGATAACAATACATT
>JAFIDM010003189.1:66427573-66444018 GCA_023159025.1 Thereuonema tuberculata | reverse complement strand
TGGGACCGTGTTCTTAATAAGTGAGTGTTTGTGTGCTAGCTGTTGATGAACGATCGATGCTACCTGATTGTGTCGGTGGAGGTAGTCTGTTTGGGACAGACATTATCATTATTATTATTATTATTATGTAAAAGATTCTAACAATAGGTTTCCCCAGCTAACACAACATGGCGGCTCAAGTACCAAAGCACGTATTGCCAAGTGTAAAGACGTGTGCAAGAATGATTAGGGATGTGTGGTTGTGCTTATTATTATTATTTACAATTTATTTACATGGAATACCCAAATAAATATTCTACATAAAAAAACTAAACTCAACAATCTATATTTTTCACTGCATAAAAGATATATTACCACGGAAAACTAAAATTCTTATCTATTATGCTTATTCGATTCTCTTTGAAATTATGGAGAAAACATATGGGCAAATACAAATGAAATTATTCTGGAAACTCTAAAAATAATTAAAATTGAAGTATTAAAATTAATCTTTTCCAAGAAAATTTGGAAAAATGTTCAAAAAAGAAATTATTTCTTAATTAAATATGGAATACTGTTTCCAAAACAAAAATTCTTATATAACATAATACTCCAAAATTACTATGAAGTATGGAAGATAATACACAAAACTACAATTTAAGGAAAGAAATTAATATTAAATTAACTTATCCATACATAAACAACAATTATGGTTTAAGAAATATAAATTACAATATAGAAAGGTTTCTAAATAACATAAAGCTAAATATATTTGATGATTATGAAAATATCTCAATTGTAAAACGGAAGTTAAAAAAATGGATTATTGAAAACATTTAAGATCATCATTATTGTCATTATCATTCAATCCTTTCAAATTATACTTGTCTATAAAAATTATGATTGTTATTGTAAACTATAAGTTGATATACTGATTTAAAATGAATTTATATAAATCTCACGAATTACTGTAAAATAATAATTGATTGTAAGGGATATTATTGACGACTACATTATAACTTTTTTGGAAATTATAGTTGGATAATGATATTATTTATTACTATTATTTTTTGAAATAAACATAAATTCGTTCTTACTTAATTGCCAGAACTCGTTGATAGGGATTCTCTGTCCCTAACGAAACTGTATTGTATTATCCTTTTAATGAAAAAAAAAAACCAACATGTTATTATTATTACAATTATTATTATTTCCCCAGAGTTACTATTGTTTTCAAAACCTGTATGTAGGTGCAGCACTTATTTTAAATTTAGATTAATAATGTTAGTCTAAACATTACATAAATTAAATTAAATATAAATTTTTTAATACCAATTTAACATTTTTGAAAAATAGTAATACAAATTTCTTTCTATTTATGCAAATTTCTACAAAAATTATTTTTTTTTTGTTTTGTTTTTTGTATTTTTCAGAATTAAAATGAAATTAAACTATTATTGACAAGTGAGAAATTATTCTATGATTTGATCAAAATTTTCTCTTTTTTTTTATTTTCCCTATTATTATTATTATTATTATTAATTTTTTCCAGACTTACTCTGTATTCAAAACCTTTATACCGGTGCAGCATTTATTTTAAATTTTAGTTTAATGATATTAGTCTGAACTTGTTAATACCAATTTAATATTTTTGAAAATGATAACACAAATTTCTTATTTATACAGAAATCTACATTGATTTTTTGGGGGTTATTTTATTTTTTCGAATTAAAATCATTCATAGAAAGGGTCTCCAAGTCAGACTTTCGTTTTTATCGATTCAAACTTCTTTGTGTTGAGTAGATTTTAAGGATCTGAGGATTAAAGACGAAAACAACAAAGTTTTCCTTCAAAAAACAACCGGAAAATCAAAACGTTTAATTGGACCAAAGAAGCATCAACATTGTTTGTATATTCTTATTTCTCTATATTTCATACTAAATCATGAATTCTGGGGAAAATGTGTTTATCCAGATCCCATTAATGCTGCTTGAGATGTTGCTCACTCTGTGAACAGTAGCTTTTTTCTTGTCCGTAGACTGTTGTTTCTTCAACCACTAGGTAGCAAAACATCTCACTTCAGAACGAATCAGAGAATCAAACTCTTCTTTCTCCAACGTAGGAGAACGAAAGAAAATACGAGAAAAATATTTTTTTCAATTAAATGGGAAGGTACCAAACATAAAATTAAGTAAACAATATGTTAAATTTCGGCATTATACATTTTTAGAATATTCAAAGGGATATTTTAAAATGTATTATATCCATATCAAAATAATCCTTGGTCTTTGATTAAACGTTTTCATTTAAATTTCTTACTCTTTTTGAAAGTCTTTGAACAATTTTAAACCGTAAAAAGTTCTGATTCGTTTACTTCACTTAGGATCGTCTGCTTTGCTTTTTTTTTAAATCTTAGTAACTGTAGATTTGACATTTCTGCTTAAATATCTTTGATATATAAAGACTATTAATTAATTCATTACTTCTGTTTCCTTCTAATGTTTTCATAATTTCAATGTCTTTGCTTCTATTTAACTTAGGTTATTTCTCGTAATGACTTATCAAAGTCTTGGATTAGATACAATTATGCAATGTTAAATGTGTCAAAACTTAGAAAAACGTCATTGAAAGAAAGGTAGATAATTAATGTCATGTATTTTTCCGAAAAGCCACGTCAAATTAGGAATAATCGGTGACCAGCGCCATTTCAATCAAAAGGAATACGAACACTTCAGTCGAGCGACTGAAGACTACAAGAAAGGTAAGCAAATCCCACCCAATTAGAACCGAACGTGGGATCTTAAAGATTACAAGGTGTGACTCCTTACACAGGTCAATCCAATCAGCCCAATTCCCATGCGAGCACTGATTTGGCCCAGAGATGGAGAATGACGTTTGTCTTTTAAGTCTTGTCGTCATTATACTTTTCATTGTCCACAATCCCACGTAGGAAGCGAAAACTAATGAATTCTGCACTGGTTATTCTTCACTGGGCAGCATTTGGACAGCAGAGAGTAAATCTAGGGCGGATGTTGAAGGGAAGAAAGTAAATGACAATGATGTCAGGCCACCTAACTGATGGTCAGTCCAATGGTTGCCCAGAACCTATTTTACAGAGAACTTGGTGAATCCCAGGGCACGTCCGAAGGAGAAATAATCTAGGAATAAATCTTCGCCGGGGATTCAACTGAGTCATTGTTCTGAAGGCTTCAACCGAAATCCAGCTTGTATAGACAAATACTTCTCTTCCATCAGAGAGTTCTGTGATATTTTACTGCAAGAATGGGTTTGCACCTAAAGACTTTCCTTAGAATCAAATACAAAGACATTCTTAATAAGAAAGTTAAGCCATCCATTGTCTATGGAAAAGGGTTAATATTTATTTAGGCTGTCCAATATATAGGCAAAGCGGATGAAGGCATTTTAAGCTTGAAATGATATTTATGGGAAGGGTTCTCAATAAAAAGTCACGTGATCACCTCTGGTTCAATTTTCACAGTTTCATCAACTGAATTGGAGCAAACAACTTCAATAAATAGAAACAAATGCTAGGAATCACAAACATATTTTTATCCATTTTGATTCTTTCTTCAGTTTTAATTCCAAAATGATAATTGATTACAAGAAACTTTTCCAACAAATTCTAAAGATATTAATTTATGTGACTTTCTTATTAATTCCTAGCAATTTTTCTAAAAAATAATTTTCCTTAAACTTCTTATGGTTTTAAGAGTTTTCATTCGTAATGTTAAAAAAACAACAATAAATGTTTATAGAAAAATTCTAAAGTACTTTTGCCCGAAGGCTTTTCCTTCTTCCGGAGTTCCTTTTTTTTGTTTTTTTTTTCCGAAACATTGTCATAATACTCAATATATTTTTCACTTTTTAGTTAATATTTCATCATTGTAACGTTTACTTCTAAAATACCGTCGTACATTAACGTCTTAGGTGATGAGATGCAAAAAAAGTCAACGTTACGTTGATTCTAATTAATTCTTTTCGTTGGTTTCTTAGTTGTTGACGTGACTTTCAATCATTATTCATTCACCATCATTAATTAATGAAGAGTTCCTTTCAAAATTAGACATTGAGAACACATTGAACTTTATAATAAATAAAATAAATAGAAAGATTAATATTTATAAAGGAATAAGAGGATTATAATCAATGATATTTAGTAAAACTTAGAATAGAAGTTCAAACGTTTTCATTCATTTGTTTGTACAAACGATTGGAAGTACAGCAGCTAAATACTATTCTTAAATGTACTTACGTTGGATTTTTTTTCTTTGCCACAAGACCTCTTTACTTGTAAATTTACGATTCAATATCAATTTAAGTTGAATCTTGGATTAACTTCATTAATTTAGAATAATTTTCAAGAAACTATTAAATCATTTAAAATTCCAATCATTTTGTTTTAAAATGAAGTCCTGTTCTGCCGTCACGATCTAAATCCAGAATGAGTTGGTAACAATACAAGACATGAGACATCACATCCATTGTTCTCTCATCAGTCCAACGATTATTGAAAACAACGCAGTCATTTCAGTCACTGAAATAATCGCGCGTGAATTTGAATGCCTCCATTTTAGAATCTTTTTATTTTGAATTAAAAAAAAAGTTCAATTGTTGGTTTATCTGTTTCAACTCTGAATTAAACATGACTTAAAAACAGGCGATGTCGGGAAAATTAAAATGGGCGATTGAAGGGGTCTAAGCACATTTTGAGTAATATCAATTGATTAGTAGTAATTATCTTGATGTGTCAGACGGAATTTTTAACGTATAGTTTTCAAATTAATAAATTAAAAAGAAAATCGTTTCAATTAGTTGGTTTTGATTGTTCAGTTTTAATAAATTGATTTTTCTTTAAATATTTTTTTTTTTATAAAAATAGTAATTTCAAAATGTATGTTAGGTTTTATAACTTCAATCAATTAGACTTGACTACAGGTTATCCTCTGGTGACGTCATTAAATTACGTAATGTTTCAATTTAAACAGGGTCATTCCACGTCAAATTAGCAAATGCCTCTCAGGTGACCCTCTCCGATTTTAATGAAATTTGGCCCAAAGGTACCTTCACTCCTTTTATGAAAGCCTACCAAATATTATTGTCCTAACCTTAAACATTTCAGAGAAATAGCAATCAGAAGTAAGGTCTGCAATTTATAACTGGTTTTCCATACACTTTTCGGGCATTTTTAAAGCTGTATAAATAAAGAACTACTTGAGCCAGAAAAACAAGCTTTCGTAAACTGAGAGTATGTATGAATATATCATAATAAACAATGCATTAAACTTAGTTTGAGTCTTTTAGTTTTCCTGAGATTCGGTAAGATTTTGAATTTTATATCATATTTTCATTGTATGAATATGAAACTGGACAAAATTTCAACTTTAAATACAATTGTCTACGTTACTAAATAAACGATTGAAAATAAGCCAAATTTGCTACTTTTCACTTAACTGCCAATTTCAGAACCTCATATTTTTTTTAAAAAACTAACGGAATTGCTTAATATTTATTTTATGTATCAGAAAATACCTATAGATTTCCTGTTTAAAATGTCATACTTATCCAGCTTTATTCTTGTAATCTATGAAGGATTAAAAATTCACTTTTATTTTCGATAACATTACAAAATGCCTACTTTGTAAGCCTATCTCAGGAAAACTAAAAGACTCAAACTAACTTTAATGCATTATTTATTATGATATATATACATACTCTAAATTTATGAAAGCTTGTTTTTCTGGCTCAAATAGTTCTTTATTTATACAGCTTTAAAAATGCCCGAAAAGTGTATGGAAAACCAGTTATAAATTGCAGACCTTACTTCTGATTGCTATTTCTCAGAAATGTTTAAGGTTAGGACAATAATATTTGGTAGGCTTTCATAAAGGAGTGAAGGTACCTTTGGGCCAAATTTCATTAAAATCGGAGAGGGTCACCTGAGAGCCATTTGCTGATTTGACGGAATGACCCTGTTTAAAATGAAACATTACGTAATTTAATGACGTCACCAGAGGATAACCTGTAGTCAAGTCTAATTGAATTCCTTGGAATAAGTCGTGATTCTGATAAGGAGACCTTGGTTTAAGAAAAGCCTCCGTCTCTCAATTGTCAGACACTTTTATGAATTTAACGATATGAGATCGGAGAATATACGACTTCCCAGAACTTTGAGGCCTTCTCCGCTTAACTCAGGTGTATTGCGAGTTGGCGCCACACACATTTATTTTTGCATGTATCTTGCAAACGCAAAAACGTTTGTGAATGACTGATATATCGTTCGGTAGAACTTTCAAATACCAACATTTTCTCATTATAATGTTCTCTTCCAACTTTTAAACTTTTCGTTTAAATTGAGAAAAAAAATTAAAATTTGACTCTTTAAAAGGCGACATCATGGAAACCAAACAATTTTTTCGAAAGATTTTTGTAGCATTTTGTTTGTCTTAAAAAGATCTACATTTTATCCATTTGCATGACCAATCTATCTCTTATAGTTTGGTCACAAAATTGGAAAAACTTAAAGTCTTATGACAGAATGACAGACAGAATAACGTTTTTCTAATATACAGGGGGATTCAAAAGTCGCTTATAATAAGAATGAGTTGGAAATTTTGAAATGTGGATATGAGTGAGTGCGGAGTTACAATATAGTAGGAAAATTAGTGACACTATTATAAGTTAATGCAAATGAGATGCAGCGTAAAAGAGGCTGTTTGGGTGATGTTCGTTACTTCGTTTTCAGATTGTGAAGATGTAATAGTTTTGAAACATCATTTAAGAGATGAACTTAGATAGGGAGTTGTCAGAAGACTAGAAGGAGATTGAAGTCTTGTGAAAGTAGTAAGATGGCCGAGTTCTTTTCTGGTTCACAGGCTGTGGAACTTAATTCAAATATAAACAATCCGCTTCTCAAATGAACACCTAAGAAGGACCTTGGATTACTACAGTATGCGTATACGGATACTGAAATATACAAAAAAGGTTTATGTGATAGATAGAATACAAATAGTAGAGGAAACTTGCGATACATGGAAATCAATTTCCACGGTTTTTGAGGCATAGGACGTGTTCGATATACTGTCCGTTGCATTGCAGGCAGTACTCATAACGCTCACATAGATTCTCAAACATTCTCCACAAAGTTGTCTGGCCGTTCAAATCCCAGAAAGCGGATTGTCCGTCGATTGACAAATCCTTTCAAATGCACATGGCTTCATGAAAAAAAAATCAGACATTTGACAGGAAAGCTTCATCTCCGTACGTCGTGTCGTCGCTAACATCGTCGCACAGTTAGAAATTCTCCCGTCTTTGTCGCCATTGCTCAGACGTTGTCCTGTCTGTGTCTTTTAGGCAAAACCACCAATTTCCTTGAAGATTTGTCTTGTAGATGTTTGACTAAGATTCCTTTTTAAGGATGTTCGCCGGAGACTTCGTTTACGCGACTGTAACACCTGCTCGAGGAGCTTTTATTGTCACTATAACTGGACATCCGGTGCAGCCTTTGCGCTGTTTCAGAATGTTGTTCCGTCAAATGAAATTTTTTAATAACCTCTAACTTATGTTTGTGGGTGGTGGTTTTTGAAACCGTTCTCGAAATTTCCAACATATAGTAAATTGATCTATTTGAACGTATGATTAAATAATTCTCCAAAATAATTTTCTCCCTCCGTTGTTAGCATCATCTATCTAGCTTCGACCGACATAAGCATACTGTAACGTTCTCATGACGATGTTGGAGGTGTTGGTTTCCAATGTTTATTTTATGATTTCTTAAAGCGCCATTAGATAACTTTAGTAGTTTTAATAAATGGCGGCGCTGCTGAATTAACTTTTTTTTTGTTACTACATCATGCTCCAAGAGTGTGTGTCTCTTTGCTAGGTTACTTATTCACAAGTTACTGGATAGTGAAATTCTCACAATTTTTTTTTTCTTCTTCCTGCAGCCTTTGGTTCAGTTCACTGAAGGCTTGACGAGTCCCCAATGTCTGGCCACGTGGGGTGGAAAGCCTACTGACTTTCAACGGCGGATTGGGAGACGCATTTTAACCCTAACTGCTAGGGGTAATGATACTGGGGTGGGTATCCCAGTGCCAGCCTCAGGACGCCATTAAGGAATGACGTCAGACCGAAGAGAAAGCGAAGAAGAGGCTGACAAACACATGAAAGGAAATTGGAAGCATCCATGCTCTCGACCGGGATTTGAACCCGGGTACCGGCCTCACGGCAGACCACCGTCTTAGACACGGCTCTCACAATTAATTAAAGTAATTCCAACATGTTCAGGTCAGCACGTGGTGAGCATGACCTCAACTAAGGCTTGTGACGTTCAGTATTGTTTGTTTTAGCGAAGACCGTATTCCATAAATGAACGCTGTCTCATTTAGTCATGAAGATCCTGTCAATGGAAGCAAACCAATACGGAAGAGTCCGTTCATGATGAGGTCAGCACGTGGTGCGCATGATGTCATCTAAGGCTTGTGACGTTCAGTATTGTTTGTTTTAGCGCAGACCGTATTCCATAAATGAACGCTGTCTCATTTAGTCATAAAAATCTGTCAATGGAAGCAAACCAATACTGAAGAGTCCGTTCATGATGTGGTCAGCACGTGGTGAGCATGATGTCATCTAAGGCTTGTGACGTTCAGTATTGTTTGTTTTAGCGCAGATCGTATTCCATAAATGAACACTGTCTCATTTAGTCATAAAAATCTGTCAATGGAAGCAAACCAATACGGAAGAGTCCGTTCATGATGAGGTCAGCACGTGGTGCGCATGATATCATCTAGGCTTGTGACGTTCAGTATTGTTTGTTTTAGCGCAGACCGTATTCCATAAATGAACGCTGTCTCATTTAGTCATGAAGATCCTGTCAATGGAAGCAAACCAATACTGAAGAGTCTGTTCAAAAAGTATCGTTAAAAAAGATCCAGGAGTTCGATAAGTTCTCACTAAAAATAGAGGAAAAGAAGCAAGATTCTATAAAAGGTGAATAAAAAAGACAGGGTTTTAACATTCCGACAGAATAAGCGAATTCTTCCCAGGATTTCCCCTCAGAGTTTTGCCAGTGACATAAAACGTATTTAGGTTTTTCATGATCAACTGTACCACTGCATCAAACGGCTATTTAACAGAGTCCAAATCAAGATGCCTGAGGCCTTTAAAAACCCAGTAATCCTACGGCAATGTTTGCTGCCAAAACGGATAAGTACTCGTAATCTTGCAAAGCATTGGTAATGAACAGCTTCCCATAAAACCTGGATGGAATCCCGGTAGAGTCGCTCCTAAGAATGTCTCGGAACAGGCTCTTGGTAGCAGGGGGACCGAGTTCTAGAAAAGCCTCAGTTCTACAGAAATTGAGGTAGAGTAGTCCCCATCGGCCAGTTCATTGTTATGTACATCAGAGTGCCCAAGTAGCCAGACAACACTGTCAAAAGCTTCAAAACATTTTTGCCTTCTGCAACTCTCTGTGTTCAGCTCCTGACTGTAAAGACAGATAATGACAGTTCTATGAATGTAAGAATGTTTACAAAAATGAATGCTAAAATACCGAAAACCTCAGCCTGGAAAACCGTGCAGTAACGTTCCGGAGTAAAACAGAGATTTGTACTAAGACGTATCCCAAAGATAACAACGCTAGTCTGTTCCCCATTGGATGTAAACCAAATTAACGCCCATGAAAGGATCATTTTTCCATCATTCACTGTCCAATCTTCTTCGAAAGAAAAAGGACAGTAAAAATAATGAGAAGAAATTGAACGAGCTGCTCAATGAAGAATGCAATGAATGAAAGTTCAAATCAAGAATTACAACAGAGGGAGCTGTCTTCGGTGAAATCCTTTCTAATCGATCTTAAGTCTTAACTTAGTTCTACAAACAAGGGTCGCAAAACTAAAGCATGACCTACTAATGAGGATGTAAAATTGATGAACAGCTTTAGGAGACAGGCCCCACTAAGTGTGAAAGTCCTTCTGCAGATCCAAAGAAGACCTTTTTTATTTTCCATTTCAAATTTTTCCTCAGGACAGCGGGAATCTAAGATAGCAAAATTTAACTGACCTGAATAGCTTTAATGATGATTGAAAAAGGCTACTTTGGAAAAAATTCCAATTTTCCTAGTCCATAGTAAAATTGCTCAGAAATGAAAATTAACTCAAGGGGAACTGAAAAGTACATGAGGAAGTGATCCCTAAATAACAAAAACGCTTTAGGAGAGAGAATGACAGAATAGTTCAGCTTTAAACCATCCTTTGCTCATCTCCAGGCATAGGAATATGTCCTAGTCCTAAACACGATCTGAAAATATGAGGGAGAATCGAACGTTTATTCGAACGTTTTTGGAGGAGAGCAGGAAAGATACCATCATCACCAGCTGATTGCCCTGTTAACCCTGTAACACGTAACTTTGACTTTTGAAGTGCGAGAAATTAGATAAGAAACACCTCCATATATTATAACTAGGGAAATAAGACACCAAGAGAAGAGTTTTCCCCCGAACAGGTAGGGCAGGGAACCGACAGAAACTTGCTTTAGTGAGAGGAAACTGAGAACATTGAACCTGTGTGGGAAAGTCCTGCACGAATGTCTCTTGTAATGGCTGCGATCAACTGGGACCTACGGAAAAGTGCCCTGTGCGTACTTGAACGTTTTGGCATTTTTTTTGCAAAGCTTACATGATCTTAATCTTCTTGGAGTTTCTGTAAATTCTCCATAATAAAACTTATATAAACGTTATAAGATAACTCCGGGTAAAGTCACACAACAAACTTTAAAATCGAGAATGAAAGAACAAATACCTTATTTTAATTTAATTATTATTAATAAAATAAATATTATTTATTTAAAATTAATTTTCAATAAAAGAAAAATGGAAAAATATCAATTAATTAGTATATAAATAAATGAATGCAAGTTCTACACTCTGTAAAGAAAGTATAAACTCACCCGAGTATTTCAAATAACTTTTCATTACATGATTTGTTTCTTCCAATTTTTTTTCTTAGTCTATTTAAAAGCAATAAATTCATTAACCATTTAAATATCTCATACATTTTGAGTAGTTTTTAAATTAAAAAATAAAAATCACTTTTCAACTGTAAAGAAAATATAAACTCAAAACATAATATTTTGAAAATTATTGAAATTAATAACGTGTTGGTCTTCCTTTCTTCTCTTTAATTTCTATCATTCTGTTAGGCATTGTCCCAATTAATTTTTTCAAATCGGCCATCTTTATCTAGTCCCAAGCATTCCAAATTGCATCCTTCAGATCATTCAAGTGATGATACTGTTTGTTTCGGCCATATACAATGTTTGCCATCCAACCCCACACGTTTTGAATTGGGTTTACGTCAGTGGACGGGAGGACCATGGAATGACATCAATTTTCTCTTTTTTAAACCATGCTTTGGTGGATTTTGACGCCATGTATAGAAGCATTATTGGGTACTGATATTTTTTAGAGTCCATCTTGTATCTGCCTTACCTCCTGCCCTAAATGCTACCCATACCTTTACTCCACCCCCATCTTGTTGTCTGCTTAATCTTATCTTTGATGGAATAGTACATCATACCAGTATGCCGAATATTTGTCAGGGCCGTCAAGATAGAAACGTTTTTCATCACAAAAAACTATTTCGTTCGACCTTTGATGCCATTTCACTGTTTTCTTAGTCCAGTAAAGTCGGCTGGAATGATGAGTGGCAGTGAGCTTGGGTTTAGCTTTCAGTTTTACAAACTTCATGTGATTATTTGGAAAATAATTTGATTATTTTTCACAAAGAGTGAAAAACAAAACATCTGCCGATTCCACAACCTTTTGCGCAAATTGATTTCAAAGTTAGATAGATTTCCTTCCTCTCCGCTGAAGACAATGAAGTGAGTCTCATCCTTGATATCAGGGAATGCGTTAGTTTGCAGTGTACTTTTCTACACTATACACACAGAAACAACTAGACAATTCTTGGTAGTAGACCCTTTAATTGATAAAGAGGGAACTAAAACTGATTAATTATTATATTTTAGGTCAAATTAATGATATTTTAGGTCAAAATCAGGATTATCCAAGCAAAAGTGATCAAAGCAATGTATTCTTTCACCATCGAACAAAGGCAATCATCAAAATTGAAACCAAATTTTTCAGATGACTCCAATTCATTTGTACGACAGCCTGATTTTACAAATGAGCATTGAAGACTAAGGGAACGACGCGTAATTCAATAAAATCGAGAACGTACGTAGGTCTATGTCCTCTAAAGGCTAATCCTACACGAAGACATCAATGCTCGGTTTCTCACAGGTTCGGAAATGGTAGACAAAGCAAAAAGATATGGGTTTCAAAGGTCATTTTAAGTCGAAAATATTTTATGACATTTTGTTGTACGGGCCGTAGTGTTAGAGTTAGGAAATGAATGCTTTGGGAAAATAAGGTAAAGGTTTATTACAAAAAACAATCCGGATAATATATGTCATGACTGAAAACAGGTATGATAATGAAAGAAAAGGCTGAAAATGTCCGCCTTCATGTTCTAAACATACCTGTGCTCAGTGATTAGGGGCCATTCGCAAAGCATTCGTTTTCTAACTCTAAAATTACGGCCCGTAGAACAAAATGCCATAGAACATTTTCGACTCAAAATGACTTTCATATATCTTCACTTTGTCTCCCTTCACTTTGTCTACCATTGCTAAAACACGCTGTATGTTGCGAGGAAGTTGGCGGCACTTCTCAAACATTCTTTATGATAGCCAGTACTTTCATGTTTTTTTGAATTGTTCGGCATCTTTCCAGTCTCTGTTTTCACCAGTTTTTCTGCAAAGGAACAGTTGTTGACACACAATTGTTGCAAACAGTATTTGCAGTAGGCATCTTGTTCAGAGCCATTTCGTAACTGAACCACAAGTTACTAGTTCCAGAATTAGGAAAGTCTAGACATTTTCTAGAAGACATTTTCCTTCATCAACCACTTTTCCCTCCTAGGCTCCGGAATCGATTCTCGAGGTTGATGGTTGGACTCCAGTTAGAGAGATTTTTTCCATTTTCATCTCTTTTTCTGAAGAGTTTAGACCTGAGCAGCACTTTAGATCTGAGTTGAAATCCTGAGTCATCTCCACCTTGTACATTTGACGTCGTCTTTTTTTCTAAGGTTGATTCTGGAAGAAAAACGAAAGATTCAGAGATACCTCTATTTTGTCACTAAATTGCAGAATTAAAAATTGTCCTAAATAATCATGGAACGAAGAATAAGATTTGCCTGAGATTCTGAGTCCAGTCGAAAGTCGCACCTTCTCTGAAATAGATCTAAGCTGTGCATTCATTTGTCTTAATTCATTTGTTATGAGATATTAGGTAAGAAATCAATCATTATTTATAGTAACATTTTTAGCTAAATTTTCAATGAATTTTCAAAACAAATTTTTACTTCTCAGCTGCTCCCTACCTACTATCTGGAAGCCGTGAATTTCGACTGAAGAAACAAAAAAAAAGAAATGAAACTAATAAAATGGGAAGCATGAATCCAAATCATTGGTCTACGTAGATTATTGCAAAAGGTAGGCTAAAGCTATGAAATAAAATCATGGCAATTTTATAAATAAAAACAAAACAAAAAGATCCACAAAGTTTTCTTATCCTTCCACCAGAGTGTTCTCTATTTGTTTTCTTAAAAAAATGACAATCGAATAGTTTTGCTTTGTTAACCACTTCATTCTATTCGCAGCAGACTGAAGTAGAATTCCCGAAAGACACAATTCCCTAAAAACTGTGTCCAAGTCTGAAACCATGCGAAATTGACTGAAAGAGTTTCAGTCAGTTCTCAAAACCCTGACAAAGTGTGTTTATAACTGAAAGAATAAAAAAAACATGCCACCTTATGTCCGGGTCGGCAACGGACTGTGTGATTTACACTAGTGGCCAAAATTGTGGAAACCTTTTAGAAAATTTGTGTATTTTAAGTTTGCTGGCTCACAACATTCATTTTTCTTAGAATAACACCATAACATTATATGTCATTAGAAAAACAATGTAACATATAATGCAATTAATTGAAAAAGAATCCATGTCTCCATCATGGATTCCTATATAATGCAATTCAATACAATATCTGAGAAAAAAATGCAATTTGAAAATTTTTTTATAGTAAAACCACGATGAAACGCATTTCATAAGTTCTCACCACTTCTGTTAGTAATTCGTCGGGAAATCTTTTGAGGCAATTACGACTTTACAACGGCATTCCATGGAGTGAACCAAGTGTTTTAGTTCATCAGGTGTTGTAATATGGAACCAAGATTGAATTATAGCTTCTATTAATTCTGTTTAATTCCTAGGTTGCTTCTGACTGAGATGTTTCTTCAATATTCTCCAAAACTTTTCTGCAGGGTTTAAGTCAGGGCTATTACCTGGCCATTCTAGAAGTGAAATGTTATTTCCCTTAAACCACTTTTTACAGACAGCAACGACATGACAAGGAGCTGAGTTCTGCTGAAATAGATAGGTCTCATTATCGTGAAAAAGGTCTTTACCTTTTAAAGGCTTTAGTTTTGGCTTAAGTATTATTCTCGATGTATTTTGGCATTTAAAGTGCCATCAATTACACAAATTCTGCCTACACCTTTAGCTGTCATGCAACCCCAGTTCATGACACTAACGGCATGCTTCATAGTAGGTACAGTGCATTCAGGTAACAAATCTTCTCCAATTCTCCTCCTTACATATTTTATTCCATCTCTGCTAATTATGGATATTCTGGTCTCATCGCTCTAAATTACTTTATCCCATTGTTCTTTTTGACTAATTAACATATTTTTTTACCCATTCTAAACTCTTCATTCTTTGTTTGGGAAATGGAAATGGCTTTTTCCTTGGAATTCTGGAATTTAAAGCGAAGTCTTTGAGTCTGCGTCGAATACTCCTTGCACTCACATGTAACCCATATTCTGATAATTCATTTTTAATTGAACTAATCGCTAGCTCCGGAAGCCTCGCTTAAGTAATGGAAAACAACTTTTTATTTATTAAAAACACACACACACACAAATTGCATCAAGGAAACTAAAACTAAAATTTTTTAAAACTTTTTTTTTTAATTTAATTGTTGATGTCTATATTCTCTCAAGCTACGACTGCTTTTAGAACCAGCGTGTAAATCATATATCTATGATCTATTTTTATTTTTTATAGAGATTAAAATATAGACCTCGTAGTTTAATGGCTAAGACGTCTAACTTCTGAGCAGTATTCTACCTAATAGAAATAGTGCATCTTTCTTTCTTGACTCTCTTTTTTTTTATTCCTATTGATACTTTTCAGTGGTTTTCGAGTTAGAAATAGCGATGGTTTTTGAGTTACAAATAGTTATTTTTCAGTATTCTACCTAATAGAAATAGTGTTTCTTTCTTTTTTGAGTCTCTTTTTTATTCTAACTAGTCGGCTACCCGTCGCTTCGCTCCGGAAGCCTCCCTTATGTAACGGAAAACAATTTTTTATTTATTAAAACACACACACACACACACACACACACACACACACACACACACACACACACACACATTACATCAAGGAAACTAAAACTAAAATTTTTTAAAAGCTTTATTTTAATTTAATTTTTGATGTCTATATTCTCTCAATCTACGACTGCTTTTAGAACCACCTTGTAAATCATATATCTATGATATATTTTTATTTTTTACAGAGATTAGAATGTAGGCCTGGTGGTCTAATGGCTAAGACGTCTAACTTCTGAGCAGTATTCTACCTAATAGAAATAGTGCATCTTTCTTTCTTGACTATCTTTTTTTTTTTATTCCTATTGATACTTTTCAGTGGTTTTCGAGTTAGAAATAGTGATGGTTTTTGAGTTACAAATAGTGATTTTTCAGTATTCTATCTAATGAAATACTCCTTCTTATTTCTTGACTCTTTTTTTTTTTTTTTATTCCAAATGATACTTTTCAGTGGTTTCTGAGTTACAATATTGTTCAGTATTCTATCTAATAGAAATACTGCTTCTTTCTTTTTTGAGTCTCTTTTTTTATTCTAAGTGGCACTTTTCAGTGGCTTTTGTGTTCCAAATATTGATGGTTTCTGAGTTACAGATAGTGATTTTTCAGTATTCTATCTAATAGAAGTATCGCATCATTCTTTTTTGACTCTCATTTTAATTATAATTGTCACTTTTCAGTGACGTTTGAGTTACATTTATTGATGGTTTTTGAGTTGCAAATAGTGATTTTTTCGGTATTCCACCTCAAAAAAAGAGTGCTTCTCTCTTTCTTGACTCTGTTTTCTTTACTCCAACATCTGGCGTGTACACCCACATATTTTTCAATATCACATAGGATTTGGTTAAGTAAGAATATTTAAAATATTGCAACGTTTCGGCAATTATCGTTCTAATTGTCAGTTTCGAATTACAAATAAACTGACTGATGTGAAATAAATAAACAAT
>JAFIDM010003189.1:66406588-66427563 GCA_023159025.1 Thereuonema tuberculata | reverse complement strand
ATCTGACCAACATTGAATCACAAATTAGATATATAACAGATCCCTATGAACGAACTAAAGCAAGAAAGCAGATAGGACATATTTTTTATGGTATGAAACATAAAATAAAAGGTAAACCTAATTTAAATAACTCACAAATTAAGGAATTAGAAGAGTTAAAATCAAAAAATTACAGTTATTTTGACAAAAGCAGATAAAGGGGGGGGGCTAATGTCATTTTAGATCGTAATGATTATATTGAAATGTGTAATCAATTCATTAATAATACGGAGGGTTTTGTTTTACTTAGCATCTCCGAGCGGCAGGCTTTGAAAGAAATTGAGGAAACAGTGAACAAGGCCCAAGAAATCAACGAGAAAACTGCCAAATATATATCCTTAAAGTTAACACTTCGATTCCAAAGCTGAAAGGTTTGCCAAAAGTGCACAAAGAGAAGCTAAATGATATATATATAAAGTTCGTCCTATTATAGATTGTAAGGACAAGGCAATAATGATTATCTCACGGATTATTACAAACAAGGTAAAAAATTTGAATTTTAAATCTAAATACTGTATTAGTAACCGGGATCCTGTTCTTGAATATATCCATAGTCACACCCCTACACCTAACACTCGATTAGTATCATTGGATATCACTAATTTATATACATCATTAACCCGCCAGTTGATTATTGACGCGATCCAACACACCATTGATAGTGACCTAGATTACATGGAAGGCGAATGTATGTTCAATATGAATGAGTTTGTTAACCTTTTGGCTATGCTTTTTCATTTACAAATGTTCTCATTCAATAATAAGGTTTACATACAGATAGCGGGTTTATTCATGGGGTTACCGTCCTCCGCAATTTTGGCGGAGTGCGTTTGAATTACATTGAGTTTAAAACCTCTTCATTGGATAGGGTCATCAGCAACGTTCATTACATTTGTAGGTATGTTGATGACTCCTTGTTAGTTATTAATGAGTCTTATGTCGACGAAATTCTTCAGGATTTCAATAGCATATGTCGATATATTCAGTACACCATGGAAAGTGAAAAACAGGGTGTTATCCCATTTCTGGATATACAAATCATAAAGTGTAATGAAGGGTTTCATACTACTGTTTTTAGAAAAGACACTGATGTCAATATTACCGTTAATTTTGAAAGCGCCGTTCCTTTTAGTTATAAACGGAATGCTATTTACATGGCATGTAGAAGAGCAAAGGATATATGTTCTAATGATAATTTATTTAAACAAGAAATTGATATAATCAGACATATATTCAATAGCAATGGTTTTCCCGCTGAAACGGTCAACAGGTATATAAAAAGTTTTTTTCCAGTCAGCTAAATATGGGAGAACTGAAAAAGGTAATAAAATCAAAAATACTAAACGATATATCACGCTTACATACAATGAAACTATGCACAAAAAGTTACAACCGGTTTTACATAAATATGAAATAGGATTAGCGTATAAACCAAAGAGTAATATTATGGCGTACTTAAATTGAAAAGGAACACTAAATGTTAATAAGGATGAAATAAATTTGAAAAAGCAAAATACTATTTATGGGATCAAATGTAAATCAGGTCTAAATGCAAATCGCTGTATGTCAATCAAAAAGAGCCTTAGAAAAACGGCTAAAAGAGCATGTACAGGCAGTTAATACAGGCAATTTAAATTATCATACAGGTGACCATTGTATAACGAGTTCCCACGAGTTAGATACAGAGCATCCGGTAGTGTTTGGCCAATTTAAGGACGAATATTTACGGCGCTTTTATGAATCGGCGATGATTAAATCCAAAGGTAGTTATAATCAAGATTTATCTACCCGCAATATATTGGAATATGGGATTTAAGTATAAATAGCGCATAAAAATAATAAAGAAATAAAGAAAAACAATAACATTTACACACACACACACACACACACACACAAAATAATAATAATTAGCTAAGCTAACGATGGTTAAAATAAATAGTTATGGTTTTCATCAATAGAGGACCACACGGTTCGATATTCCCTTTACGAGATAGCAATCCCATTTACATTGACAACTTCCAGAAGGAAGGCATGCTTTTTATAATTAGGGGGGAAACACTTGAAAAAGGACTTGAGTGTAAGATAATCCGAATGCGTACGTGGTAATGTTATTTTATTAATTTTTATCTTTTTATTTGTGCTTGTTCATTGGATTAATTACAACCTTTACCTGTTCTTTTGTGAAACGTTTTCATTGATTAGATTTTAAAGTTGATAAATCCATTCTAGGGTTACTTTTAAAACAGATCGCAATGTTACTGAGGGTTTTTTTTTAAAAAAAATAGTACATTAGTCCACATAAAACTTCCTATTATTCTGATTGCTACTCTGATAAACATATTAAACTTTCTATTTTAGGACAGGTGAGATAAATTAACTTTTAACATATAGCACCTTAACCAAAACAAAACTCAACAAAAAAAAAAAAAAAAAAAAAAACAATCCATTAAAAAAAAACCTAAAGCAAACTTAATTACAAATAAACCAACGGTAGGAAACAGGGGATAAAGACATTTTAACCAAATTTTGATCAATATTATGGTTCGTTTAATGTTAAAGGCCAAAATCTTGCATTCTCAAGTAATATGGTTATCATAAGCTGATCAAAATTCCGAATTTTAGAATGTGGTCACTTTTAATCTGACTACATTCTGGTGCATTTTCACTTGAGGATCTAATAATTATAAACTTGTATAATTCAAGCCCAAACTGCCATTGATGTAAACAACGTTTACATTGATGTAAACGACGAATGTAAGTAAGATGGCATTCGATTTTAGTAGATTTTTATTAAAAAAAAACAAAAGTTAGAAGTTAAATAGTTACTAAGCTACAACGTTTAAGTATTGTAACCTATTATTGTATTTGTTGCTTTTATCATCACACGTTCGCTTCCAATATTCCCATTGGTTCAATCGTTTGTAAGAACACTTTCTTTGGTTTGCTTCGAATTTCTTTTCCTATTTGTTCGAGAAATAATAACTTTGAAGCCATTTTCCATCGACAGATTAAGGATTTGTCAGCGGATGGATTGAGGGATTCCACCCACGACATCTAAATACATCGAAACCATTGCAGTGATTCAAAGACTTGAGTTTGGAAAGAAAGAGTTTTTTTCAAATAGTAATTCGTACAAAACAAAGAGATCAGATGAGAAGCAATTCTATTTCGATCTCCGAAGTTCCTGAAGGAAATAAATGCCTACTTTCGTCAAAATGTCTTTGTTTTGTTTCAAGAAATAAATAAAAACGAAATTTAAATTCTAATGCATCTGGTGAAAAACTGTAAGAAATTGTTATTTTCTGAAAAACAAAAAAAATAATGAAACAAATTCCTTTGGGCCCATTAGTTTCAATCCCATTTAAATGTTAGGGATTATTTAACGAATCAACCAAAACTAAATAAAACGGTTTCATTTCCAATGTTGAACAAGAATCCATAGAAAAAAAACTTCCAACACAAAATCAGACAGTCTTTTGTCCTTTCAAAACGATACTTTCATTAGTTCAAAACTCATTGTTTTAATTATGAAAGTACAATTCATCTTCATGTGAACAGTATATAATGGGGAAAAACATCACTTATTTGTTTCTTTTCATTATTAAAGTGATTTATGAACCAATCAAACGAGAATATTTTCAGATATCTCATTTCGATATGAAATACTGTCCCTAGGTCGACCTGAATCTCCTAATTCACTTCTCCATCCGCCCACTCCAGAGACATTCAATCGAAGAGTCATTTTTCCTCGGAAAAACTCAACAAGATGTCTGTGAACCTCATGGATCTTCATTAGGAGATGCTATGGACAATTGCGATGAACGATGAGCGCTTGCGCACAACAAGTGACACTCACCGACCAATCACGTGGCAAAGACGGTTTTTGTCTTAGAGCTTCGGGGAAAGAGTGAAGTTGAAAGAGGATTATCCAAACTGAAAAGTCAACAAAGAAATCGATGGTAACAACTATTCCATTCACTGGCAATGTTTTGTAATATTGATTAATTTATTTCAACAACTTTAAATTAACCCAAAGAGATTTTGTAAATTCCTTTCAGTTCAATGACAAGGATTTCACTAAGTCTTGATTATTTCATCAAAAAAAACCTTGAAATTTATGACAATAAATTTAATAATTTATTGCATAAAAATTGAAAACTTTTTAGTTAGGAAAAAGATTACCTTAATAGATGAAAACATTTTGAGAAATAATTTAAATGAGATTTTAGAATTAGAAAATTTTGAACATTTGGAAAATTTGAATATATTTTATGAACAAATATTAAATAGTAAATATGAAAAAAATGTAAATATAAAAAGAATCTTCTTTTAAAAAGAAAACAACAAACATGGATAAATGAAAACAAATAAGATCAAAGAAAAGGATGACTAATATAGAAAATATAAAAATAATCCTACAAATAAAAATCACTACAATAATTATAAAAGACATAGAAATAAATTTAAAACAGTAATTAATGATTAATAATTTAGAAGCTGAAGATAACCAGACAGTTAGCGGATTCAAACTGTCCTGATAAGTATTTTTATTTTATTTTTTGTTTTTTAAAATGTATATATTAATCATTTTTAATCTCATCAATTCTATACATTTTATTAATGTCCCAAAGGATTTCAACCCATTAAATATTATTCTTATTTTAAGTAATTAATAATACTAAAACAAAATTTATTTTAACAATGGGTGACACCAAATTACAGTAAAACCCCGTTATTACGCTCCCGCTTATAGCACTATCCCGTTCTTTACGCTCCTTTCCTACGGTCCCTGGAATTTTCTATGTAACTCTGTATACTTTTACCCTCTTATAACGCTTCAAATCCCGCTTGTAGCGCTTTTTTTATATCGGAAATTTTGTATCGAAAAGAAATGTAACACTAAGATTCTTTTCTTTCCCTGGTAGGAGGTAATCTTTGAACTCTTTGAAGTGCGAGTCTGTGATACAGTGCAAAATGTCGAAGCAGAAATCCCTTTCTATAAGTGAAAAATTGCAAATTCTCCGTAAGTACGACGAGAATTCCACACTAAGTCAGAAGGATGTCGCAGAATCTCTAGGAATTCCCTCATCCAGTCTGAGAACAATAATAATAAGAATTTTTTAAAAGGAAATAAGCTCACATTTGCACTATATCTATTGCAGAATCAAGTATCTTTCCTGTAAAATGGTGTCTAAATGTTTCCCCATCTCATAAATAATTTCCCGTCTATAGCACTATCCCGCTTATTGCGCTTGTTGTTCATGGTCCCTTGACGAGCGTAATAACGGCGTTTTACTGTATTTAGAAGTGACATCCTGGAACAGCTGTTTCACGCTAGTTGGCGATCATCAGCCAGGAGAAGTCATAGTAAATAACAACAAACGGCTGTTCCAGGATGTCACTTGTAAATAATTTAGTCTCACCCATTGTTATTATTAATAATTCAAATGCGCAGTTTGAATTTTTATGCTTTAATAAAATTCATTGAGGTCCACGCACTGCTGACACATGAATTTGGTGGTTCAGATTAAAGGACATTCATTTACTGATCTGTGAGCAATTTTCCACTGGTAAAATCATAAAGTAATGCTTTCAAGGAAAATCATCTTACAATGGAAACAATCAGGATGTGACCATTGCAAGTAACAATGACCGAGCAACTATCAGAGACAATGATATCATGCGCCGGTTGGTTGACGCATGTGCTTCAGCAGAAGAGCTTAAGACATGAAAGAGAAAGGATGGAACATCAAAATGGCGAACGTAATATGATGTACAAATCTCTAATAGGATTACAGGGATAAGTCAAATCGAATGCATTTATCTAGTGGACACAATAATACTATGATTAATGATAAAAAGGTTTCGAATAAATATTAATCATATTGTATACTTTATTTCAGTGAAATAGTAAAGGTTCTATGCGATTCGACAAATAGGGATTCGAACGACGCCATGTTGACGAATATTATATATTCTCCAAAGATTACCCAAAGTACAGGGATTCAATGTATGTTTCGATAAGTGAAGTTTTAGAAACATCTATTTGAAGAAAACAAGTAAGTGCTGATTTATATAACGTAACACAGGACACTTTATTCACTACACAAACAACGAAGTTACCGTTAATGTCAATTAGAAGATTTAGAAAGACAACGATAACAAGTAATGAAAAGACAAGTTGTTAGTTCAGTGTTTAATGACTTTCGCGATCCAAGTGAATAACTTAATGTTTACGTTGTGCATCAATACGCATAAGGTGATGTCAGAAAGCCATTATTTAAAGGAACTGTAATTAAAGGAAATGAACTGATAATATACAATGTAATTTGTAAACAAAGTAAACCAATCTCTAGGAAGAGAGATATTTGTAATCAACAGATACTATTTATTTTACAGAATTAAAAACAAGATTAATTCTAATTATTTGTTTGCATTCATTAATCTGTTGCTTTTCTTTTATCAACTGTGCTTCAATGTTTAGGGTAGGAATATAAATAAATAAAAAAAAATATATATATATATATCCATCCACAAATTTTCTCACTAATTTTTCATTGGCGAGTTTTTCAGTGTGTATTTTTTGCTTTGAGGCACCATTGCGCTTCCTATATAAAATTTATTTTAGTTAATTTAATAATAAAAGTAAAACTACAAAAGAAGTTTTAAATAAATATAGATGATAAATATAAATGATATTATGAATAAAAATTTTAATAATAATGAAATAAATAAATTAATAGATTTTACGACAGACAAAAAAAAAAATTAAGAATGTTTCAAATAAATTCTGTTATACAGTGACACTTGGATAATTCGAACGTCTTTAATTCGAAATCGTGGTTAATTCGAAGATTTCTCTTGGTCCCTTGAATTTCTTATTAAATCACTGTTAAAAAATCGTGGATAATTCGAAGTTTAACTTCCTTAATTCGAAGTTTTTTAAAATTTCGAACCATAACGACTATTCGGCGTTTCATCGTTAAGAAATTCGACACGTGACAACTGAAATCCCTTCCCGCCACCGTTCGACACGTGACGCCATTCGACACTTGACGTTTCAGACGCCATTCGAGCTTCCTGCTGTCAGTGTCACCATGTCTTTCAGTAAACCACGCGTGTACAAGAATTTAACGTTCGCTGAAAAGGTCGCCGTCATTCGTAAGGTGGAAAAGGGTGTGAAGAAGAAATGCCAAATCGCCAACGAGTACGGGATAGCGCCAAAATTCGTCGGTACATTGAAGGACACACCAATGTAAGTGAAGCTGTTTTCCGTTCACTAAACATGCTTGATGATTTTGCTAACCTTATGCGACTGAATTCTACAAAACAATCAGACATTGCACAATTTTTTGAAAAACTATAATTTTCTGTATTGAATGTAATATGTATTGTAGCTTACGTAATATAAATCTTATGTTGTTTACATACATATAGTGTTTAAGTCTTTCATACCATGATCTTTCTGAATAAATATTTACTTATTGACAGAATAATATTTTCAAGCATTCAGTGGACCTGAAATTAAAGTTAAAAGGTGTAGCTTATTTAATTCGAAGTTTTGGATAATTCGAAGTTTTGTAGTGGTCCCTTCAGCTTCGAATTATCCAAGTTGCACTATATATTGTATTATTCAGAATAATTTAGAAAAATGTAATAATAAGATCTTAAATAAAAATTATAAAAATAGAAATAAATAATTATTCTATTGTTCTTGAAAAACCATTAATATCGGAAATTGATATCAAGAATATGAAAAATAAAAATTCACAGAGTATTAATAAAATTCCAACTCCATTGTAAAAAGAAATAAGAATATTTTCTCAATAATAATAACTATTATAATAAACAAAATTATAGTTATACCGTATTATCCTGATAACTTAAAAATTACTAAATAATTCCCATATTATAAAAATAATTGTTAAAAAATTTATAATTATATGTCGATAGATATTCGACTAATTATAAATAAAATAATAGAATCCTAAAAATTAGACGCCGACACACAAATATAATTTAAAAAACTTTTACACATTAAAAAAAAGTACATAGAACCGGTTTCAATCTTTTTACGGAGCTTTCTCAACTGGATTAAAAATTGAAATACATGTTCCTAAATACAAAATTAGGCTTTAATAAATTAGCATAAGGATGATGTTGGACCAATGAGAGAAGAGGAACAGGCATCGACGGGATGAATGCGCATGTCAGCCGGAAAGGGTCCGTTTCTGCCCGGATTAAGCCTCATTCATGACGTCATTATCACCGGAATAATCGTGGTTGATCTGGAGAAACAAAAAACAAAAAAAGAGAGGAGGAAAGAAATAAGTATTAAGAAAGGTATTTTATAATACTCAGAGTAGCATCTAATGGTGGGTGGGGGGGAATTGATTCATTAATTCTGTATTCGGCTATGGTCTGAACGGAAATGTTGTCATTGTAACAATTTGGGGAGGTGAGGATAAAAAAAAAAATTGACTCCTTACATTTCCTGATGAAATCATTAGACTCTTCACATAATATGGACGGTTTGTCAAAGTTAATGGAATGGTTAGACTGTTTAGAATCAACAGTGGTGGTACAATTAAAGTCGTCATTTTTTGATGGCGTTGATATGCTGGGACATTCGTTTACGGAGTCTTTGTTTCGTTTCCACAAAATAAAAACAGATACTATTAAAGCACTGGACTGCATAGACCACATCGGAAGTACGCGAATTATTAAGGGAGGTTATTGTGTTGTAGATTACGAGCTATAGTGTTTGAACATGTGAAGTTAAAGCGATTTTGAAAGGCTGAAATGTTTTTCTCAATGCGGAGAATATTTGCGGGTGAAAGGATATAGAAATGAAATGCTTGGAATTATTGGCTTGGAATTATTTGGCTTGGAATTATTACTAGGGTTACAGGTGTAATGTTTGCGAATAGCATTACAGAAATGTTTATTAATGAATGAATCTGGATAATTATTATTCCGAAGAATAAGGGGTATTGTTTCGAGTTCGTTGTTCAAAGCGTTGAGTATATTACAGAGGTTGAATGCTCTCGTAATAGCCATTTCAACCTTTCAAAATCGCTTTAACTTCACAATGTTCAAACACTAAATTAAAGCCTAATTTTGTATTTAAGAACATGTATTTCAATTTTTAATCCAGTTGAGAAAGCTCCGTAAAAAGAGCGAAACCGGTACTTTGTACTTTTTTTAATGTGTAAAAGTTTTTTAAATTATATTTGTATGTCGGCGTCTAATTTTTAGTTCAACAAATGCACACGTTAAAATTTATCATAATATAATCCTGTTTCTCTATTAAAATGAAAGATTTCTTAAATAAAAATAATAAAATGTAGTATACCCATCAGAAAAATAAAAGTAATGTAACATTATTGGAAAATATTTGCGTAATTATAAATAATAATTTAAACAAAAATAACTATACTTTATTGTTAATGAATACACTTGAAATCATTAGAATTAGAGAAATACTGATATTATTATTAAATGCTAATGTATTTTCAAAATAGGAAACTATGTGTGTCTATTAATGATATTCTTAGTAATAAGAAAAAAATTAATATTGGAGTTCCTCAGGGATCTAACTTGGGTCCTTTATTATTTATGTAAATGATCTACTTTACTAAATAAAAAAACTGTCTCTTATTCAAGTATGCAGATGATATAATTTTAATAAATAATGATAAAAACCACAAAAATACAAAAAGATTTAAATGAAATACAATTTCGGATGCATGATAATGAGCTATTTGCAGATCAAAATAAAACAAAATTTTTATTAATTCATTAGAAAAAAACAAAAGCCAGAATTTCTTCCTAGCATTGTAGTTCATTTGGTATATACTACTGAGAATTTTAAAAGAAATTGGCATTGATTGGAAGGATAGAAGACTAATAAACAGGGGCGTATATAAAGGGGGGGCCGAGGGGGCCCGAGCCCCTCCCGAAATGATGAAGATATGTCCTCCCAACGTTTTTTTTTGGTTGAACAGATAGGTTTCCATGGGGTGTCTACTTAATTATATTAATCTTGCCCCCCCCCCCCCCCCGAAAATATATTCTATATACGCCACTGCTAATAAAGAAGATGTAGGCAACCAGTCGCTATAAAAGTCGGAGATGTTGAAACTGAAGAGATGGATATTGGAAGAGGAGTTAGACAAGGGTGTTGTCTTTCACCAATGCTTTTTAATGTATATGGAGAGCAACTCACTGCGAAAGCTTTAGATCAAGCAAGAGGTATTGTGATAGGAGGAGAAAGATTGAAAACCATTAAATATGCAGATGATCAAGCAGTGTTGGCAGAATCAGAAGAAGAGTTACAGACAATGATGGACAGTATAGTAAAAGTTGGGAAAGACTTTGGAATGAACTTAAATGTGGGAAAAACCAAGGTGATGAGAATAAGCAGGCAAGAAGGTAGTGTTAATATATCCTTAGAGGGAAAGATTATACAGCAAGTAAAGGCTTTTAAATATTTGGGAAGTCTGGTGAAATGGGATGGAAGTTGTACTGAAGAAATAAGAAGTAGAATAGCAATGGGTAAAGGAGCATTTGAAAGGTAAAAGCATTGTTAACAGCCCCTCCATTTATAAATGATTACGGACGCTAAACTTGCTTTCTATTGAATATTTCAATTTGCCTATTTGTGATTAATTTCCTTAGTGCCTTTCAGTGAGAGGACAAGGGGTTAATATTTTGGATCTTTCAGGATCATTTTTTATTTTATTGTTGTTTATCCCGGCGAGCCATTCGCGGGATCGCATTTGCTTTGGGTAGAGCTTTCGCCCGGCGAGCCAAACATCAACGAGTAGATTCTGCTGATGAGTCCCCAATAAGGACGAAACAATTGTACAGAATTCTCGTTGATGTTGGCTCAATGGGCGAAGGCATATTTATTGTCCGGTTGGCGACTTCCCTCCATTTATTAAGGAAAAGGTTTGCTAAATGTTTTGTTTGGAGTGTGATATTATATGGTAGTGAATCATGGACTATTAAAAAGAAGGAAGAGAGATTTCTAGAAAGTTTTGAACTGTAGCTCTGGAGAAGAATGTTAAAAGTGAAATGGTCGGATAGAGTAAAGAATGAGGACGTTTTAACAAGAATAGGTGAAAAAAGGAAATTGTTAGAAACCATACACAAGAGAAAAGCATCTTGGTTAGGACATGTGCTACGAAGAAATTCTCTACAACAAAGAATAATAGAGGGAAAAGTAGACGGAAAGAGAGAAAGAAGAAGGATTGGAATGCTGGATGTTAAAAGGGGAAGAAAATATGAACAACTGAAGGAAGATGCACAGGATAGAAGAAAATGGAGTACGTCCAATTGAAACATGTCGTAAAGACAGTTACACCAGAGAGAGAGAGAGATTGTAGTTCATAATCTATTTACACAACTAATTTAAAAAATCTTCAAAATGCAATAACATTCAAAGAGTTAAATAATCTCATATAGTTTTCCAGATCTGTCTGTGTGTAACGTAGCGCTGTGTTTAGAAAATAATTTAAATTTCATGTCAAAGAAAAAATAATTTCTTCAATGAAACGTTAGCGAAGGAATCGAATCTGCAATCTTCTGATCCGAAGTCTTATCCATTAGGCCACGGAGACTACATTGAAATTTTTTGTTCAATATTCTTCATTTATTCATCGTCCATTCAAACCATTTTATTAAATAAAAATTATTATATTGTTTTCCATATCTGTCTGTCTGAGTGTAAAATAACTCACTCCCCTATGTTTAACGGAGGAGAGCTGCTTTGTAAATCTCACATGTACGACAGGGCAGATCTATCTGTGAATGTCTGGGCATACAGGCTGGTATTTAGTTTACATGTGAAATGACATGTTTACTTGGGATACACAAACTAGAAGATTACAATCAAAATTAAATGCAATTTCATCAGATAAAACTTTATCATTTATATTTAATCATTTAAATATTAAATCATTTTATATTTTTCATCATAATATGACACCAATAACTTATAAAATGTTGAATTACTTTTCATATTTTTATTATTTTTTAAATTATTAAAATTCTATCTGGTCAAATACAAATAATGAAAACTGAAAAGTATAAATACTTTACCAAAAAAAAAAAAAAAAATCTTAATAATAATGTAATATATTCGTAAAATACCTCAAATAATAAACTAACATTAATAATAAGCGAATTCTTAATGTGTAATAAAATACTTATTTCGGAACAAAAACACTTTTACAATTTAATAAGAAAGAATTATTATCATGTAATTTATATGAATAATACAATTTCGAATAACAATTATAATCTTAGAGATATAAATAACTTTAAATTGGAATATTCAAAAATTTTAATAGTTATGGAGATATAAAATACTACAGGATGTAATAAATAAAATAAATCTAAAAAGTTTGCTAAAAATTTATAAATTTCAAAATTAAAAAAAACATTAGAAATTTGTTAATAATAAATTTAAATCCTTTGGTTGATTTTTTTTTTCTCACTTAGGATAATGATAATTTTTTGGACTTTGAGATATTCATATGTATTTGATCCATTATTTAAATGTTATTTTTGTATTTTAATTCCTAGCACCTGTTGATGGGATTTATTTGTAATTTTAACAGGACTGTTTTGTAATAATAAATTAAGATAAATAAATAAATTATTATTATTATTATTATTATTTATGTAGATGCGGCATATCAAAGAGCGTAAATAGGTTTTAATCTACTTCGTAAAAATAGAGACAAAGTTTCTTTTAAAAGAGGAGCGGATGATGTTTTGTGTATTATTATTACAATCTCTATATACACTGCTCACAAAATATAGGGGAGATTGCGAAATAAATATAATATACCCAAAAAACAGAGGCATTTGAGTTTATTTATTAAAGAACATCATCAGAGAAGCAAATGACACGAAAATGGAAGTTGTCTGAATATGCAAATGAGGTGCAGAATCCATTTATGTGAATGTTTGATCACAACCCTGTAGAAAGAGGTTGGCGCTGCTGGGTTATCTCTACTTTACTGGATGAACAACAAGTGGCAGAATCGTTAAGTGTCACCTGAAAATGCCCCTCGACGTGATTTACCCGAATCTGAAGCATGAAGAGTCGTAGGGCGTCTTGAAGCTGTCCAAACACAGATGACAGTGGCAGCAGCGCTTGGAACATCCCAAAGCGTGATGAGCAGACTGGGTATAGTATGAAGAAGACCAGGGCAGGGCCGCCCACGTGCCACCATTGCAAGAGATGATCGCTACTTGATGCTAACAGCACGAAGGAACCGGCGAAGCAATGCGACTGTCTGTGAGGAGAGTTTCTCGCTGCTACTGGACGACAGGTATGTACTCAGGCCGTGCGAAATCGACTCTGTAACGGTAGACAGTATGCCCGGCGACCAATGATATGCATTCCGTTAACTGCTGAACATTGTAGAACCCGCAGAAGGTTGGATGAAATGCAACTTCCTTACACTTGTGAAGAGTGGGCCACGGTTCTCTTCAGTGACGAGTCAAGATTCAGCCTGCAGCCTGACAATCATCGTGCCCTGATCTGGTGTGAACGTGGAACACAGGAGAAAAGAACAGTGAATGCTGTAAGATATCAGAATAAAATTCTACAGCATACAATGGTACCCTACGCTGAAGCATTTGAGACTAACTTTATCTTTATGGATGATAATACACGCTCCCACCGTGCGCATCTCGTCAACAACATGCTGCAAGAAGGTGGAATCGAGAGCATGGACTGATCTTTATATTCTCCAGACCTGAATCCCATGGAACACGCTTGGGATGCACTAGGAAGATGTGTTGCCAGTCACCAATCACCTCCCATACCACTTCCTGCCCTGATGTGCGAGTGGCAACGAATCCCACAGGAACTACTGGACAATTTGATCCTCTCCATGACTCATCGCTGTCAGTATGTTGCAGCAGTCTCAGGTGACCATACACACTTCTGAACAGTCAACGTGCGACACATTTTTCACGTTTGACATGCCAATGTTAAGCCATGTCCATGTGTCAAATCCTGCTCAATCCCTATAAATGGATTCTGCACCTCATTTGCATATTGAGACAACTTCCATTTTCATGTCATCACAAAGTCGTATTGTTTATTCCAAGAGAATTTGTTGTCGATATATATACCTAAGTATTTATATGTAGAAATAATTTCTATCTTTTTACAATTACAGTTTTTCATAAAAGCGTTGCTATTTTGACTGATGTTAGAGCATTCTATTTCATTTAAATTTATTATTACATTGTTATTTATAATTTTATTTTTATTTTTAATTATCATTATTTTCGTTTTTTCTGCATTTATTTTCATTTTGTTTATGTATGCCCATTTGTTTATATTGTTAAGGTCATCTTGCAATTTGTTTTGAGCCTGCGTTTGGATTTCATCAGTAGTGATTAGAATAACATCATCTGCATATAGAAAAATTTCTGAGTTGCTTATATTGTTATTTATCGAGTTTACATATATATTAAATAAAAGAGGTCCTAAATTCGAACCTTGTGGGATTCCTCTTCTGGAATTATAAGTTTGACTTAAATTGTTTCCAATTTTAATTTTAAACTTTCTATTTTTTAAGTAATTTTCTATGATTTTGAATACATTCCCTCTTATTCCCATTTGATTAAGTTTTTTTAGTAGGATTTTGTGATCAATGGAATCAAATGCCTTCCTGAAGTCGATAAAAGCTATATATATTATCTTTCCATTGTTTAGTGATTTGTTTATGTGCTCATTTACGTTATTCAATAGATGTAATGTACTTTTATTTTTTTGATATGCATATTGATTTTTATTTAAAAGTTTCTTTTGAGTTATATAGTTATATTTTTTTTTGATAAATAACTTTCTAAGATTTTTGAAATATTAGATATTAGAGCGATTCGTCTGTAATTATTTAAGTCGTTTTGATTACCTCCTTTATAGATTGGAATCGTGTGTGATATCTTCCATGAATTGGGATATATTCCTGTATTATATATTTTTTGAAATAGATCTACCAAAAAAATAGATATATTTTCTTTCATGTTGTCGATATCTATCATATTAATACAATCAGATCCGTAAGAATATTTTTTCTTTTGATTTTTTATTATTTCGATGATTTTATTTTTGTTTGGGGGTATAAGGACCATAGAATTTTGTTCAGATTCCTGTTTTTCATCATATATCTTCCTTATATATTCATAATTTGCATTATTTACATATGTATTCTGGGTAAAGTTTTTGCTCAGATTATTAAATAGTATTGTGCTGTCATAATTTTCTAATAATTTTACATCATATGAATTCTTATTTTTACTTTGTTTTCCAATTATATTATTGTTTAGAATTTTCCAAATATTTAAGTTTGCATTTGGATCATCTTTTATCAAATTTCTGTAATATTTGTTTTTTTTGTTTCTTGATTTGATTTTTCAATGAATTTCTTTTTTTCTTATATTCTTTTTCCAATTTTTTATTATTTTTATTTCTTGTGTATTTTTTATACAGATCGTTTTTTTCTTTTTTTTGTTTCATTATCAGTGAGGTCATCCAATTTTTTTTGTATTTAAGATTATTTTTCTCGTTTAGGGTTTTATTTCCATTTTCCTTAATTACTTTATTTTTAACCTTATATTTTGCCTTCTTTATTAGTTTATTTAATTTATTTATAATTTTGTTTGGATCTTCTATCTTATTTCTATTTGTTTCTTCTAATAAAAAATTTATTTCCTTATTTAAATAATCAATATCTATTTTAAAAATTTGTTTTTCATTACTTATGATTTCCTTTTCCTTTGTTTGTAATCCCTTCTTTTCAATTTCGAGCAAAATACCGAAATGATCTGATATATCCCAATGTAGGATATTCGCACTGATATCAAATGACTCTGTATTTGTAAAACAGTGGTCTATACATGTATTTGTCTCAGATTTTGTTGTCTTGGCCGATCTTGTTGTTTTGTGTATGTGATTCATAAAGCCAAGGTTATATAACATATTTGACTATTTTAAACTAATTTTATTGTTAATTTTTTCCTCTATGTTTATGTTTGTATCTCCTATACACATTAATTTTTTTTTCCATTTTTTTGTATTTTGTTTATATTATCTTTTATTTCTTTTATAAATATGTTCTTATTTGTGTGTGGAGGTTTTTATATAATATATATTATTAATTCACTCGATAGTTGAGAGTTTTTATTAAAATTGCATATTAAGTTTTCATGAGTTATAGTATCTTCACTTATAGTATGAACATTATACAGTATTTTTCGCGGTACCATATTATTATTCCCCCACCTCTGGAGCTATTTCTCAATTTGAATTGTCTGTTGAATCCAGTTAAGTTATATAAAAAGATTTCCTCTTCCTTTATATTTACTTCGACCAATATTATAATATCGATGTATTTTATTTTTTTATTAATATTTGCCATTAATACGTGAAATTAGATCTCAAACTTCTTATGTTTTGGAATATTATATTTGTTAAATTTCCGTTTGGATTCCAGTTTTCAATTATATCTATAATTTCGACGTTTCCTAATTCTATCCTTGTTTTGTTTTTATCCATTTATTTTTCTGTCAATTTTAATTTATATTAATTTTAATTCTTCTTCATTTGTGATTTTTATGACTTTTGACGATTCATTTTTCCTTATTAATATTTCCTGGTTTTTGATCCATATGAACTTTTGAACCCTTTGGTTTTTGCCTCCTGTTTTGTCTTCCAAAATAGATTCTTCATTGTTCTTGTTAAGTTCTCGTTTACATATATTCTTGTATTATTCTTGTTGTCGAATAGTTCATCATTTGTTACATATTTTCTTTCTTTATATGATTTCAGCCAGTCATCTCTATCTTTCCTTCTTTCTAATTTCAGTATTATAGGTCTGTGTTTCCGCTGTTGGACTCTTCCAAATCTGTGTGCGACTTCAACTTTTCCCATTGTCTTTTCAACTTTTAAAATTTCTGCAAGTTTTGCTAATGTTTCTAGAAGGTTCTCATTTTCCTTCTCTTCAACTCCTGATATTTCTACGTTGTTTTTACGCATTCGCATTTCCATTTTATTATATTTCCCTCTAAATTCATCATTGAAGCTTTGAGGAGTTTATTTTCATTCTCCAATTTTTTTTGTTTTACCTCCAGTAGCTTTAGATTTTTGTTAATTGAATTTAACTTTTCTACTATTTCCTCGCATTTTTTATCAAGGAATTGCATGGATTCTTTGATTTCCTGTAGTTCCTTTAATATGGTATGTGCCAATTCCTGTTCTATTGAATTTATGGGCTGTTCCATTCTTTCCAACACGGGTGTTGGCTCCAGTGTTTTTACATTTCTGATTTTCTCCTCTATTTCTATATTTGTTTTTGATTTATCTTTTCTGTCTCTTACAGTTATGTTTCTGCACTTTGCGCATTTCCATTGGCTTCTTCGATTAGGAGTGGATATCTCTATCCCTTCTTCATTAATTTCACATTTTTCGTGCTGTTCCACACCGCATGACATACAGCGCAATTCTGCCTTTTTCATTAACTTGTTGCATTCGTTACATTTTATTGTGAATTTAGCGCAATTACTCATTTTTGTTATCTGTGAATTTAGTTAAACTATAAAGTAGAAATATATGAAAGAAATACTTAAGTTTTTGGACTTTTGATGTGATGTTTGGCGGAATTAGACGACTGCACGTCAGCCTCAGGTGACGCATGCGCCTCCGCCATGTTCAATTTATTTAATAAATAAACTCAAATGCCTCTGTTATATTGCAAATTATATTAATTATATTAATTTGATTTATATTAATTTTGCAATATCCCCTAAATTTTGTGAGCAGTGTATATATCTAATATTACAATCTACACATAAAAAAGTTAAAGGATGCCATGACAGGCCTATGCAGGCTCAAGGGCTTGTGGGAGATAAGGCTCCCTGCGTTTCTTGACCAACGGGACTAAGTTCAGGTCGGGAGGTCAGCCCGACGCCCGCCCGCCTTTAACTCCCGGGAAAGAAACTCGGTACCCATTCTACAGAGGGCTGGGTAGGCCCTAGGACCCGCTTGGAGGAGAATGGAGCTTGCAAAAATTCCCGCTCTCCGCCGAGGCCGGGAATCGAACTCTTCACCTCCAAATCTATACATATATCTATTATATTATTATCTATTATATATATATATATATATATATATATATATACAGTCGAACCTCCATATATCGAACTTCCACATATCGAAATTTTCTATATATCGAACTCTTAGCAAATTTCAATGTTCATTACATAGAAAAACTGTTTCTATATATCGAAAAAATCTCTATATATCGAAATTTTTTTTCAAGACTTATTGGGATAAAAGTGTAGATAATGTTGAATTGCTGAAGAATGTAGATAGCGGTATCCGCAAAAAACATATTTTAGCTAAATTCGGTATTCCCGCAAGCACAGTGTCAACTATTATAAAAAATCGGAATGCCGTTGCTGATTATCCTACAGAGGAAGACACACTGAGTTCGTTTCATGAAACTGAAAAAGTAATCGAAGAACCAGAGGAAGTAAATGAATCTGAAAACATTTCCAGGCCATCGAAAAAAGAAATGCGAGAAGCGTTTGAAACAATACGTCGTGGACTTCAATTCGCGGAAAATGTTCCTATGAAGTTTTTAGTGGACTGAATAAAAGTTAACATTTCTTTGATGAACTTTCCGCAAAACTGGCTGTTCAGCAAGATATTCGAAGTTTTTTTTAAAAAAAAATATAAATGTGATCATTGTAACCTCTGTCTGGATTATTGTTTTTTTTTAAAGGTATGTAGTACTCAATAAATCTTTCATATTAATTCAATTTTTAATTATCTGTATTAACTTTCATTTAATGTGATTCGCATATAAATTAGAAATTGAGTTTCGTATATGAAAATTAGCTTTAATTTTAATGTTTTAGGAGTAATTATAATAAAATTCTATATATCGAATTTTTTTCCGGCAATTTGCTACTTCGATATATGAAGGTTCGACTGTGTATATATATATATATATATAATAGTTTAGATTAAGTTATATACAGGATGTTCAATTTATTTGAAGCTATTGAAATATCCCGAAAACTACACATCGGATCAAACAACTTTATAATTAAAATTTGTTCGTCTCGGAGGGGACATCCAATGATACCAAACTCGACCCCCCACTCCCCAACCCCTTTTAGGTGAGGGGTTGGAGAAAAAAACGCAAATAGAAACCCCTACTGTTTATTGCAGATTCGGATTCTCCAGAAAACTTCACATTCATTTGACCCGGGATGTACTGTATGTCGTTTTGCTCGCAGATGGCGCTGTAATCGACAAAAATCAAAATGGGTAAAACATCGTTGAAAATTGGGGATATCTGAGGAAATATACATCAAATCAGAGAAATAAAAAACGTAGACGTATGTGATATTTGTCAAAATGGTATCCAATGACACGTGAATCACTCCTGTAAACGCCCAGCGTCATGTGGGCCGGTGTAAAGAGCGATGGTCTTAGAAGAGCATGGAAGAGCATTATGTGGAGCGACGTATCACGCTTCACACTATCAATCGGATGGACGCCTCTGGGCGTGGCGTTTGCCAGGGGAGCGGCTGCTCTGAGTATGTCATCCCAACAGTGACGTTTGGCGGTGGTGGTGTTATGGTGTGGTCGTGTGTCTCCTGGTCGGGACGTGGTCCGTGGGCTGTGATCAAGGGGTACTTGGCATCCACACAGTATCTGGATGTTCGGTGAAGGGCCATTTGTGTTCCAGCATGACAATGCGCTATGCTGTAAGGCCCGTGTTGTCAGCGCCTGGTTTCCGGGGAATAATGTCCAGAAACTTCAGTGGCCCGCCCAGAGTCCGGACCTGAACCCTATTGAACATCTATGGGATGAATTGGAGCGCCGGATTCGTGCACGTCCGATACGAGCGCAAACACGCATCCAACTTGTGCAGGCTTTGAAGGAGGAGTGGGCAAAAATACCGGTTGCTTGCTGTCAGAAACTGGTGGAGAGCATGCCACGGCGAGTGGATGCTGTGCTTAGGGCAAAAGGCCACAGTATGAGCTATTACGCACGCTGTAAATAAAGTGTCTGTTTATAACTCAGGTGTCCACTTTCAATTGAGCAGGCAGTGTTTAAATACAAGTTCAAATGAAAGATTACGGAATGATGAGTTTGTCTGTCAAAATGCTGTTGATACTGAAATGGAACAGTCAACTGATGATGAGAGTTTTAATCCATGCAGGATTTTAAAACCATTAGATGAGATTGAGTTTGACTGTGATCGATCTTTTTGGGGAACATTGATAGCAAGAAACGTTATTGATTGAAAAGGGCCTTATTAATTCCCTAAGACAGTGAAAAAAAAGACATTTTTGTGGCACTGTTTGCTACTCTTGCCTTTCAAATAGAGAAAAGCAAGAAAGGAAGTGATTCTGTTAATTTGGTGAATGTGAGTGGCAGGGAAGGGTTTATTGTACTAACCCACAGAAGAAGTGAAAGACTCAGAAAGTATGATGAGAAAAGTGCAGGGGAAACTGGAGAACTTCGAGAAAACCTGCCCAGCGTAGATCGCCCCACCCACATGACAACCGAACTCCGGTACTCAGAGGTGAGAGGCCAATATCTTAGTGACAACATCAACTGCGCGACCAAGGAAGTGAATAATCTACTCCAAGAAAGCAGATAAGGTCTATTGTTTTTGTTGTAAATTGTTTGCTACTACAGTCCCTCGCGATCAAGAAGGAATTAGTAAGTTGTGCACTACTGGTTTCAATAAGTAGAAAAACATTCGTTTCATTCAAGTATCCTCAAATCACCTCAAAAACATATTTTTTTAGATATAAGTTGACATCACAGAAAAATCAAATAGACCAAGAGTTAAGGATGAAAATCACAATAGATCAAGAGTTAA